>JAPYYS010000819.1:0-20164 GCA_030522525.1 Campopleginae sp. 14b | reverse complement strand
TCTGTGCAAAATGGGAGCCCTGTAGCTCAAATCGTTCTCGAGTTACAAACGTTTGAATTTAACGATGCCAGAACAAGCACAAACACACACAAATCCGAAATTTTTTTCTACATATGATTTTTCGAGGTTTTGAGACATTTCAAGCACATTGCCACTGAAAACTAAACAAAAAAATCCCCGTCACATAGTTTTCTCTATGAGGAAGCAGAATAAGCAAAAAAAAAAAACAGAAAATCCGACAATTTCATGAATTTGTTATTTCGACCATAAAAGGAAATAACGTCGTGCTGGAAAAAACGTTTTTTCTCTCCACAATGAAATGAGGATTTTTAAACAGAAGAAAGGAAATGTATAAAGTGCAGGAAGCTCATGAAGTTATGTGCCGAAATACAATGTGCACGATTTTCATTTGACGTTGGCCCACCATACGGAGTATATATCGTAAATTATTTCCGAGCAAACATTAGGTCGGCAAGAGTTCACGAGGAAAATCACTCGACCGAGTGAGTGTGTCCGTGAGAGCGAGAGAGACGGAGACATAGAGAGAGAGAGAGAGACAGAGAAGACGACGTCGTGATGTGTGTTGATCCCCGTTACAGCCAAGCACACACGCACACACGCACATGTGTACACAAATCTCATAGAGGATGGAATTCGGTATGATCCATTGCACAGTCCACATACTCCTTATTAAACAATCGACATGTTCCTCCGAAATAGGATATCATCCTATTGTAACAGGAAACAGCATTTCCCTCTGGGTCACTCCCTTTCGCACACTGTGCAAAGTAACAAAAGCTTTATAGAATAACGAGAGCGCGTCGATGATGAGCCATGGTTCCACCATCCACGCTAAATCTCGTGTTTAATATTCTGCTTCTCCACTAATTCAATTATTTAATTCCTATGAGCTGATGATAAACAAAACAAGCAAACAAACAAAAAATTACCGAAAACTCTTCGTTCCGATGGAATAATTCGAAAGATCCGATGGAGCGATTGATGAAAGAAAAAAAATACGATTTTTATCGTTTGCGAACAATTGGAAGCGTCAGGCTTCGAAATTTTTGTTCATCGACGATTAACAACTTTGCTCCTCGTGACATTGCATGCGGAACTCTGTCATTACGAATAATTATGTGTGCGTGATTTAATTTGGTTATGAAAATCTTGAATAAGCATTTAGCATTTTTTCATCTCACATTTTAGCTGATTACGAGGGTTCCAAGCGTAAGACAAGAGACGATCTCTCGTTTCGAGTTCACATCCGAATATCGAGTTACAGGGATAATCCATTTTGTCTCTTTCTCTCGCTCTTAGTCTCCCTGTCTCATGATAGTAATCATATCACAAAATAGAGCTTGTCCAGCATCGTACATGATAGTCACGTACTCGTGGTGCTCGTACGTTCACTTAGGAACATGATTATCCTCTACCTGGCTTGTTTGGTATCAGAGTATTTCTCATATACATGCATATCAAGCGATGTACATAGGCTAGACGCACGTGCCGATGATACTATAGTACCCTAGTCATGAGATCTGTCCAACGCACTCTCCATCTGCATTATGTACGATCCGACTACTGCACGCCGCACACACGGGACGTTCAACCAAGAATCGCTTTTTCCTTTGCATTTATTTTCCCATCATTTTCACGTAACAGTTTCACAAAATACCAAGAGTCTCATCGCAAACAGACTCAACTACGTATGGCCTGGCTTCGTTATATTTTGTTTATTTGCATGGGTCGAAAA
Source organism: Campopleginae sp. 14b (assembly GCA_030522525.1). Taxonomy (NCBI): domain Eukaryota; kingdom Metazoa; phylum Arthropoda; class Insecta; order Hymenoptera; family Ichneumonidae; species Campopleginae sp. 14b. Next base: position 18,408 of record JAPYYS010000819.1, on the reverse strand, counting down.
ATAAAATAACGGTACCGACATAATTTTTATCTACGAAGCGAATAAAAAAACTCCTTTAATTTATTGTCAATTAATATTTAATAATTTATTTATTTGATTGGTTAAATGATTTTAATTGATTAAATCATTTGAATTAATGAAATTATTTCTTATTAATTGAATAATTTTTATTAATTAATCAGATAAATAAAATATTGATTATTAATAAACCAAAAATCAAATCAGTTTCGTTTATTCGTTTGATAGATGAAAATTATAATGTCGACCCCATTAATTTAGGTTTTCGACCCAGACAAATAAACAAAATATAATTAATTAAAATTGATTGAATAATTATTATTAATTGGATAAATTTGATTGATTGGATTGTGCTATTTAATTGAAATTTGAATATGAATTCTTGATTTAGTTCGCTACGTCTTGGTGAGCCGGCGAATGGAATCTGGCAGAGTGAAGAAAGGAAAATCCGTTCGATAGTTTCGGCAACATATCTGTCTTCGATACGGTATTATATAATTGCGTTTGTCGCTAGTGCTTTGAGGTAACTGATAGGATGAGAGACTCGTTTGATGAAAATGCTGGCGGGAAGCGGTAATATTACGGAGATAAAAACGCCATAGAAACACACTTGATCATCTGAGCATAAATCCGCATTACAAGATCGACCAATATAAATGTTTCTCGGCGGAAAATTATTATTCGCATTGATGCTGGCACATGAACAGCGAGAAACCGGTAATATGACAATTTTTAAATCTCCAGCATAAAATGTTAATTATCCAAATGAAAATTTCTCATTATCTCGGTCGGAAAAAAATGATGAAAATTCATTCACCGAGTATAACTAATTGAATTTGCTTTTTTCAATACATCAAGCAATCAAATTGCTCAATGATTATCCATTGGTTGATGGGCACCGAGTTGCAAAACGAAACAATGTCCTCGTTTCATTTTTATGCTAAGTTTTCAACGACTAGCGGGATCTCGTTAACCTAATTGCTTTTTATCAAAATCAATTACGATGCTCCGTAAAAAAATCACTCAGACCCACGGTTTTTATTGCTGCTTGAGTGCGGCCAATTTTCCCTCCTTTTTGTTTTTCTTTTTCAATATTTTATGCAGTTTCATGCAAGCTTATGGCCTCGTCTTTTTTTATTCGTATTTGATTTTTTTTCTTCACTGTCTTGGGCTCGTGCATGGCGATTTTAATTATAAATGTCACGTGTATCAATTCACGTATGAATGTCAATTGCGTAGTTGGTATGTGTGTATTGATATTGATACATTTAACATGATGGTGACCTCTAGCAGGAAGGTTACGGTCAGCATTCCAATTGCCGTGGTGCAAGTTGAAGGCCAACCGATCATTATCTAATCGGTTTCGTAACACTCGATTTCAGACTCCATTCGATGATGCTATCGTACACCGTGAGGCGCATACGATCGGGCCGACCGATGGAACGTTCTTGCGAAAGCAAATGTTTTTTCTTTCTTTTTTTGGAAAGAACACTGAGCAATGATGTGTTGTTTTCGTCGTTTGGTAATGGATTTGGTGAAAGAGAAATCCGTGTCCGGAAATACGGGAAAGAAAGAGCGGAACAAAGCAACCGATCCTTGGTTTTTTCACATCGGCCACGAAATTTTGTTCCCTGTGGCCTCATTTTTTTCTCTTCGTAACTTTTCGAAGAGGAAAATGTTTATTTTTTGTTTGGGACATTAAAAAATTGGTAATTGGGATGGGAGAGCGTTGGGAGTCCCTGACAATATTTTTGAGGTCAACATACCGAGGGCAAAAACCGATTCGGGTCAAAATGACCCAGTTTATTGGATAAAAGTTTTAACAATCTTTAACAAACGACCTTGTCGATTTTTTAAACTCGAATATTTTCGGGCAACGGATTGTAATAATTGTTTGTTCAGCCATCGTGTACATACTGGGTCGTTCTGACCCCAAAAATTTCCTGTGACCGATTTTTCGTCTTCAACTTTTGTTTTCGTCAAAAAAATTCATTTGGGGTCATAAAAAGTGAATAATTTACTACAAACGAAAAAAACGCAGTAAACCATATTGCCGGAATTTAACGATTTGCAAAATGCCTTGGGTCAAATTGACCCAACATGCACCTACCTACTGTATCGATTCTCACGCGACACCCACAAGCAATAATTGATGCAATCGCACACAACGATTTATAAATTTTGCTTCCTCAGCTGGTTTGATATATTTGAGTTAATATGTTTCTGTGTTACACGCTATTATCCAATATTACCGAGTGCTGCAATGTGCAATTAGTCAATGTGCAACCGCAGCTATTCATTCTTTTGTGTCGACCAATAATACTTGTGTCTATTATCTTATCAGTAGAGTCTGCAGTTTCGGGCTTTACGGAAATTTGCCAATGCAGCGGTGACAAAAATTCTTTATTTTCAGTTCCCGACAATTAGCTCCATTCTTCGATTCCCATAATCAATACATATATTTCGAATAATTCATCAATATTGATATCAATTCGATTTGATAAAATTCGAGGCTTCATTTTTTTCGTTTTTTTTTTTTTTAATATCTTTTATTTCGTGAATTAAAAATCGAAACACGTTCGATCGTCGATAATAAATTCGGAATAATCGAATAAAATATTCGAGTTGTTCGTTGTGATTGAACGAGGCGAAATGCACTGATTCGTAACGAGATTTTGTGCTTTTTTTCGTTAACTAAGCGGATCGGTAATGAAATCTCCACGTGAATGTCCACGAAAAAAAAGAAAAGTCTCGGTTTATTTCGAATCTCTTGATTATTCGTCGTGAATTAATTCTCCGGATGTGTGTTGGTGAAACTTACCTGGCTGATGTTCTCTTAAGACTCGCGAGAGTCGGATTATCCGTGTAATCCTCACCACTTATTCGTATAACACCAGTTTCCGGATTTACACCGTCACCATTTATCACATAATCCATAAGATCTGAAAAGTCGTCGTGTATTTCGGGTTTTTCGTTGTTAACGGTGCGAGACTCAGCAGGTAAATTTTTTCTTGTATTTTCCCTATTGGAAATCACTGTAATTGTGGAAACTTCATTTCCGGTTAATAATTTTTTACTGGCGTTTGGCCGATGGACAAATTTATGACGAAAATTATTGTAAACAGTCTCGCGGTTGGGGGAATCGCCCATTCGGACACGGCCGTGACTCGGTACCAAATGGTGGCCGCTATAGCCGAGATCCATTTGTAAATCCATGACCAAAAGCAACGTGAACAATATGGCGAAGGCGCTGATACCGAATATCAGTTTTTCGCGTATTCTCATGAGCCTGAACGCGAGCTTCATTTTGGATTGGAGTTTGACTCTCGTTTTCGAGAGGCGAGGTTGATTGCTCGGACGATAAGATTTTTTGAGGCATACGAACGATCCGGAGCTTTTGCTTCTTTGTCCAGGCTCACCGGGGCGTTGCGATTTCGATGGATTCGCTAGCTTCGACGATGATTTTTCGCTCACTTCCGCTCTCCAGAACCTTGGCAGCTTTTCTACGTCTCGATGATCGTCGCTTGGTCCAGGCACCACAAATTCACTTTCTCCTCCTGGGCCCGAGCATGTAACTTGAAAATTTAACGAGATTTCCTCGTAAGTCTCGATCGACGACCAACCACCGACTCGTTCTTCGCCACTTCCGTTCTGTCCTTCGTCTTTGTAATTTACTTTGCTCTCGACGTTATTCGTCGAATATTGTCGATGAGGATTCACCGGATGACGATTATTTGCTAAACTCGTGAGTTTCATTGGGTTTTTCGGTGGCAAGTCCAAGTGGATTAAATTAATTTCCTCGATTTCTTGATTTAGCTCGAGTCTCTTCTCGCACGATGATTCAATTTTATTCTCCTCGTTATTTTCCACGTATTTTTTATTCGCTTTTATCGCCTCGACACATTCCGGAGAATAAACCGAGCCGAGAGTCTCGTGAGCAGCGAGAAAACTTTTTGCAATGTGACTCGATCCTACGAGCTTATTCCGCACTTCCGGTTCACTCAAATTCAAAATATTTCCGCTACGAGTCGTCCTCGTCGGTTTCTTCGTCTTTGATGTATTCCGCTTTGTTACGTCGCCTTTTTCCGACTGCCGTCGAGTCAAAAGAACCGAGCAGTTTACTCCGTGTTCGGCTTTCGTTTTATCCGGCGTAAATAATGCAATTCGGCATTTTGCGAACTCGGGACTTGGCTGTTGCTCCTCGTCGAGCTTCCCAGATTTAATAACGCTCGAGCGTTTAACCGAGACCTCGTTACACGTGGAATACGCGCCTGAATCGATAAGATTCGTTGGCAGAGAAGCACGACGTTCTTTATTTTTTTCTTGGTGGCTCTTATCGCTGGGGACGAGGCGATTATCGGATGACCTTTGACGAACCGATGTCGCTGTCGATCTGTGAGGACGCACCGAGCAATCCGGCGGCTTGACGTTTTCCTGTGACGAACTATCGCCAATTAATTTCTTCACTTTTTCGTCAAGGTCATTGGCGGCATTACCTTCATCAGGGGGTGGCGAATATTTGAATTTATCGATTCGCGGAGTTGGATTTTCGCACGATTTTTCACTGGCTTCTTCTCCTCCCCAAGAATCTTCAACTTTCAATGAATCTTGAGAGCAGTTTTTGCGTTTGTGGAGCCTCGATCGGTGCAAAATGGTATCAGTCTCTGAGCAAGATTCCTCCGAGGAATCGTCATCGAAATAATCGTTTTTTGGCACTTGCAACAAGCGAGCTTCGTTCCGAGACACAGTTTTCGTATTCGGTGCTTTCGTATGGTCGTTTCGACGAGAAGCACGTCGTTTTTCTTTCACGATAAAAGCTCTGGCTTCGATAAGACGAGAATAATCCTCCGAGCGTATCAGTTCTTCGACGTCCTCGATAGAAACGCTCCGGGAGCTTGCGTACTGTTCTTCCAATTGAAAATCCCCTTTATCCTCGTATTCATGTCTCGGGGAAGCTTCGCCGTGAGTTTCGTCTTGTTTCTCGCCCGAAAATCTGTTTTTATTTTTCCTTATCGGGACTCGCGGTTTGTCGTAATCGTCCTCGATATTATCAGCGACGATGCCCGACGATCCGTTGCTTCGAGATGAAAAAAATTTCTTCCGAATGACCTTCGGACTTCGGCGGATGTTGCGCACGATTTTTTCACAATTTATACCGATGCCCGATGTCTTGACGAACCGCTTAAGGAACGAATCGTTCCTGATGATGTTTCGAGCTCGTTTATCCTTCTCGATGATGATTTTCTCGCTTTTTGACGAATCAACATCGTCCGGAGATTCGACACTGTCGTCACGTATCGCAACGTCCTCCCCATCCTCCCTCGTTCGATCGTTATGCAAGATTACACTCGCGCTATCTCGTGATATCCGGCGGGCTAAATATTCGCTTCTCGTTTTGTTCGATCCTCCAAGAATTTTTGTACATCTCTCCTCCTCCAGAATTTACCGATTTTATAAATTTTTTCACAATGTTGCTCGTGTTCGCTACTTTATTTTTAATCAACACCGCGCCGCTAAGCACAACGCGTTTCAGTCTTGTTTATCACAGCACTCGGTTCTGTCCTTAATATTCAAACATCAAATTCACCACGCAATTTTCCTCTCCGCTCTGCGCTGTTATAATAATAGTTGCCTCGCGACCTTCGCTTCCTTCAGTCTGCAGTCTGAAACACATTCAAAACAATTCCATTCCATTAACTGACCGAATTTCTATTCCTTTTTTTTTTTTACTAAGTTCACAACAATTAAACGAAAAAAAAAATGAAATTTTCTAAAAATAAAAGGACAAAATTATGCGCGTAAATTCGTGCACCATAATTTCCGGAATTACCGCAATTTCAATAGACCAAACCGTTCAAAAAAATGAACCACTCGTTGTTCTTACGCCTTCCATTACTAAGTAAAAAAAAATTCCTCACTTCTCGACTTCACGAACAATTATAAACGATGAATCGACATGTACAAATTCAAGGTTGACAGGAACAAAATGATATCGCAGAAATTTCACGAAAAAAAAAAAAAAAACAGAGAGGAATTCGCAACGTTGGGCTCCAAAGGAAAATACATTTCTCCATTAATTGTTTTTTCGATTTAAAAAATCATGACAGTTTCCTCACCGCTTTGCTCTCTGAATTGTAAAAAAAGTTCGCTTTATTATCCTGACCAAATATTCACCAAGCTCGTGAGCTTTGCTCGCGAAAAAGATGCGAGATCGTAAAAAATCCTTATTTTTCATGTGATGGTCAATTTTTTCGTTTACTTTGTTTTTGCGACATAAAATTTGGTCTAAAATTGTCTCGGTGTTAATTTTCGAAAAAAATCATCATCCACGAGCTACGAATTTACCTTGATGTCCAAGAACCGTCGAATAATACGCAGAAATGTTGAACTACCCTCCAAAAGAATGAACGCGATTCCTCATATAATCGGGAGATGATACGTAAAAAAAAGAAATTTATTTATATCCGCGTATATTTTCAGGCATATGCGTTTAACATAATTATCGAGTTTCGCGATATGCGGAGTGAAATATTCAAGCCATTACGCGGTTATCGTACCAGCCGCTTGTCGCTGATGCAACGAAAAACCCCGCAGCTCCGAGAGACCAAGCATTCAAATGCTTTTGTCAATACTTCGAACGCGATGGATAACGGAGAAGAAAAGCTGCCATTTTTTTCCCCATTCATGCCAAAGACTTCAGGACTATTTTCATGGTTTCTATTTTCCAGAAAGCCTTCAAGATTTACCACAGCCCAAATAATATCGCAGGATTTCATGGCATTTTATTGCTCGTCGTTGAAAATATTTCTATAGACGAGAAGTGAATAAAATTAATTAAAAAAAAGAAGAGATCGAATCCAGAGGATCACCATTTTTTAAAAAGTATTTGCTCCACAAAAAAGAAACAAAAACAGTTGTAATCGGGAAGGAAATTGCAAAATGCAAATGAATAATAAATTAAAGAAAAAAAACATCCAAGAGTCGAATCCAGAGGATCACGATTTTCTAGCAGTGTTCAGTCCACTGAGAAAAAAGTTGATCGCCCTGAGTGTTTCTGTCGATGTATCGGTCGGGGGATATCGAAGAATCGTGACCAATTTTCTTCGAAGATTCCTCTCAATATTTTTTATTTAGAGATTGAATTTTTCATTTTTTTTGAATTCTAAAAACTGAATCTGGTACGAAAACGAGTCTTGTTTTATGAGCACACGACTGTATTGGCTCTGAGCTACGATACTAAATATTGAAACACTCTTTTGCAGCTCCATAAGACGTCGTTGAATTATTAACCCTTCGAGCGGACACTGGGTCGTTTTGGTCCGACCGTTTTTTTGTAACCAATTGTTTGGCATTTGATGGCAAAGGAGCGCAACGTCTCTGCATAAAAAAAAAATATATATATAAAAACTGCATTAGGTCAGATTGACCCAAGATGCATTTGAAGCGTTAAATAATTCGGATTTTTGCGTCGAGAAATTCGAGTTTTGGAGGAAATTGTAAGTCTGACATCTCCTCAAAGTAGAGAGAATGTTTTTCGCAGAGAAAAAGATTTTTATCGATCGCCAGGGCAAAGGAAGTGCAGTGCTTCCATGGGGATGGTCAATTTTTTCGTTCCCTTGGTATTCCATCATCGAGAGGTCATGTCGATGTAGTAGAGAGGATAAAAGTACCGGCTGGTAATAAAAATCGAGTAGCAAAGTTTATGAAGACTTAGTGCACACTTTTATCTCGTAACATGGTACAACGAAGCATGAAAATCTCTGGAGAAGACTCGCTGCTTATAGCAACGAAAAAAACGGATTAATTTTGATTGAAAAATGATTTAAAAAATTCAATTAAATTAAAAATAATTTCAAAAAATTGGTCAATGAAAAAAATGAGTTGGAAAGATATTGAAAATTAAATAAAAAATTGTTATCGTGAGTCAAACGTTCACACATTATTTTGAGTATGAATAATGTTGAAATTTGACGAGAAAAATGAATGCTTTGCCATAAACAAGATGGAAGATGGAGCAAAACAACCGACCAACCGGAAGCAACATATTCATTATTTTTTTGTCGTTTCGTTGCGAGAAAAAAGAATGCTTGTACTTTTTAATTAGAAGATAAGCATTGGCACGGAATGTGTAATTATTAACGCCTCATCCTGATGATTTTGTGAGCTACTAAACCGAGGAAAATAATTGAAGAAATTTTTTTTTATTTAGCAAAGAAACACGAGATGTTTACCGCCTCTAAAAATATTTCAACGAAGCGAGAGCGAAAAAATGTCGTAACGCGACGAACACGCCAAGAAAGACGAAGGGCAAGTAACCGCCGCACCTTGAGAAACTTTTTCGTTAAAACTTGAAGGGAAAAGCAAAGAAACGTGCTAGACACTTGTTCGATGACGATATTGTTTGTCGTTGGTTTTGCTTCTAATATATATCAAGTTTGTAGTGGTGGCACAAATCTCTGCCCCTGGTTTCGCCAACGGGAACTTATTTTAAGAACCAAAACGACCAGAGGGATCGTTGCCAGGATTCCTAGGCGTTCAACACGCTCAACATTGCCCTCGTCGTTTGCACCGGGCCAATCTCTTGGAGTTTGATCGGTCAGCATAACAAATGCTCAGAGATTTTGAGCATCATAGGATATTGATGAAAACTAAACAAACGGCATTTCCCATTATTTTTCAATTCTTTAAGCAATTTCTAAAATTTTAATAATTTGTCAAATTTTTATAATTTCATCAATATTAATCGATTTATTTATGTGTGAAATTTTATTATTATTTGAAACTTTATCGACTTTATTAACTTCATCAACTTCATCAATTTTATTAATTCCTATTGTTTTTATAATTTTTTTTTTTTTTGGAATCCTATTAATTTTTATAATTTTTCAAACTATTAATTTTTATAATTTTATTATTTTTTGCAATTATACCAATTTTCATAATTTTATTAATCCCTATCGCTTTTATAATTTTATTGATTTGTGGAATCCTATTAGTTTTTATAATTTTTATGATTTTTGTAATTTCGGAAGAGACGATCGGGAGGAACGAAATTACGGTCAGAAGAATCTTATGCCATTGAGGAGATGTTTCTCGAATGAAAAACTCCCAGGCTATTAATTCTTATCCGTGGATACTACGTAAACAACGAGTAAACATAATACAAGTTGCGTGTGCAGTGACTACGTAGACTTCGCACAAGGTCCAATTAAGAATTAAGTAATACATACTCGTCACGGTGATTATAGCGGGAAAATCTCAAGACAACGGTGAAGGTGCCAAAGGAGATAATGAGCCGTCTAAGAAACCGTCTAACATTGATGTTTCTGTGTCCATAGAGTCACATATAATTCGAGGATTCGATTTTTGCGAGGAAAAATTTAAATGAACTGGAAAAATCGACGAAACTGCAGAAAAATAACGAACAATCAAGTGCTTTGAGAATAAAAATGTCAATTCCATCCGACAAATGGTCACGACTCGGCGAGAAGGATTAAAACTTTCCTCAAATTAGTTAAAACGATTTTTAACGATCCGTTACCTCTGATCTGAAAAATTGGATTCCCCGACGAGAATTCTTCGACAACTATGTTTAACTTTGCTATCATAACGATAAATAACGGTTAAGCCTGTGTTTACAGCTGTTTATAAAAAAAAAAAAAATTCCCGGTTTCTCTCGGTTGGTTGAAAAAGATGTGTAACGCAAAAGATTAAAGGACAAAGAGGAGATCGATGCGAGAGCCGAGACGACCAAGTGTCTCACGATTCCATCAGCAGAGAGGAGAGAAAGTACCTGTTATTCATGCTCTTAGCTTTGCCTTTATATTTCCTTTTTATTTTCCTCTTTTTTGTCCGTCTTTTTCTTTGTTAATTAGAAGAGTCGCTTTTTCTCTCTCTCTCTCTCTCTCTCTCTCTCTCTCTCTCTCTCTCTCTTTCTGGCTGTCCTGTTTTTCCTGGGGGCAAAGATCGCTGGGGATAGGCGGAAGGATTTTCCAGTTTAAAAGTTAAACAAAACCTCGTTTTTGTCAAACAGTCTGGCCTTTCCGTTATCTAGAATCTGTGAGTTTTGTATCGAAGCTCCGGCGCGAGGCGCGTGAGTTGCGACGGGAAAAAAGGAATGAAACGATAAAAAAAAAAAAACGAAAGGAAAGAAAAAAATATCTCGCCTCGCTCGGAGCTCGCTGATTTGAATGTAAATCCAGAGTGTGTAGCGTATTCGTCCGACACTATCGCGCAAGACATCGGAAGATGCTCCACTCGATCTTTTACGATTTGACGCGTTTGGTCACGACGTATAAAAAAGCCACAATGCCATGTAAATTCACAGGCTTAACCATGCGAGTTACGCCTTTTTCATAAACAAAAATATCGTTCGGTACGTAAATTTTCCAATATTTTAAAAACGTTTCGCGGTTAGGATACAAACTGGGGAAAGTTAAACAATGTTCGCATGGATCATCGCTCGCAACACGACACTCCCTCTCCAATCGCTGACGCGGAAAATCGCTCGAGGTCAAGTTAAAAATAAAAATAAATAAGTAAATAAATAAATAAATAGCTGAATAAATAAACAACTGAATAAATAACTAAAATAATAAATAAATAAACAACTAAACAAATGACTAAAATAATAAATGAATAAATAAATAAACAAATAAATGCATTTTTAAAATCGTTATAACAGAAATTTATAAATAAACGAACGTTTACGCGATCAGCGAGGAACCGGCCAAAAAACCGAAATTCGTGCCAAGCCCTTTTGTTGCTCATCAATCGACAATTAGATTGTTATAAATGGCCTGTGTGATTTTGTTTTCCAAGTGAAATAAATCCTGGCTCTGCTACGAAATGCAAATCGTAGCATTTCACGCTCCGAAAGCGATTTCGAAAGGCTCGTAGTTTTTCCAAAGTTGTACAGAGATTATGAGAATTTGGGAAAAAGTATGTTTGAGCTAAAAATGATCTCGTGTAACGTAAATTACCTCACATGTGCTGCGTACACGGTGAATGATACGTGGTTTACAGAGAAGCGGGAGTGCACGCGATATTCTCACCGCTGTCAACTTTAACGTCTTGATCCTATTGTTCAGTATTTTCCGCTCGTTACGGCCTGATATAAGTTTATATATCCATATATGATTGCATACGATACGAAACTCGGGTGTATGTGTGTATGTGTATAGTAAATGGCGAATAACGAGCATGGAAAAACAGGAAGGTTCATCATTGATGAGTCAACGATGAATCAACGCTCGAGAGCTCGGAATTGAGACCGTTTTCTTGCCAACTAACGGAACATCAATTAATATTAATGTATATATGTTCATAACTGTTGCTTAAGAACGATTAAAAGAAGAGAATAATTACCGCATGATAAAAATTCGAGTGGAAAGGTTGGATCCAGTTTTTACTTTTTTTTGTCCGAATCCAACTTTGAACATTTTTTTAAATATCAAATTTTTTTTCCCATTTTTCGTTCGATCGGAGTGCAAAAAAAGTTTGAGCCCATTATTGCTATTTTTTTTCTCAATCGCGATGATTTCCATCGAGCAATTTGTAGCCCGTGAGTCGGGATCACATTTGTGAGGATCTAATAAGCGTGTAACGGGTATATTTCTGATAAATCGAACGGTGCTTGATATTCTGAATGAGAAATTGCTAACAAAGCGGAAAATTACGCCCTCGCGCGCGGTAACAAGCCATAGATGCGGAGCTTCTCTTCCCTGGTTCCTCTAGTTCGAATTTCCAAGTCCCTCATAAGGAGAGCTCGTGTGCAAGCTCCGAGCATTTCGCCACTCTGTACGGAGGAGCCAGAGTAAAGGAAGCAGAGAGACCGAGAGAAAGAAGAGGGGAGGGGCTTTAATTGCAACAGTTAATTAATGCTATCGCGTAAATTAGCCTTCCACGCGCCTTGAAACCGAGACACTTAAGACGGTTGGATTGCTGCTTCTACTCCAACGCCCACAGACGAGCAACTTTGCTCTATAAATTTCGGCAATACATATTTATGTATGGGACATTTAACAAATTTGCAGCGAGCGTCTGGTCCTCAAAGTTTCCGATTAAAATTTATTTATTCTCCCATTAACCTACGCCGTAACCGGAGGCTTCGATCGAGCGTGTGAACTAACCAGCATGAGGCATGCGATTCCACCTTTTTGTTCGCTTTTTCCAATTGTCGAACTCGGTCATAAATAAATGTAATAAAAAAAAATCTTGAATTATAATTTGTCGGTGGAAAAGAAGTTGGACATTTTATTTTTATCATAAAAAATCCACGTGCTTCATAACCTCGAATCCATAATGCAATCTGATGCATTTTTAGTCTTTCAAGTTTAGGAGAAAAAAATCTTTCGAGTGTGATGAAAATTCGCCAAGCGAGCTCCGCACTTTCACGTGGGAAACTAGTCTCGGAAAAATCTTACACGAGGCAAGATTTTGTGGTCGAGAAATCTCATTGACAGGATGAAAAGGAAATTCGTGCACGAGCTTTTCTGTGTGAATTTTATTTTCATGCTCGAATTAATTGGAGAATTCGTGGGCGTCGATGTGGAAAATATATTTTTGAGCTTCTCACTACGACGTAGCTGCGTGACAGAAATAAAAGATTTATTTATACAATAATATGGCCGAGGAGTGGGCGAAAGAGTGAAAAAAAGGAAACGCATCACGCCGTAAATAATATAGAGTTCGCGAGGACAGAGCACAAAAAGATATTAATCCTGGAGAGTGTCGTGGTCGGGAAGAGAGAAAATCTTCGCTCAAATCTGTCCCCTTGATCCCTCGAGGAATGAGAGACAGCCTACGAGCTTTCTGTCGCCCTGTCTCAAAGCAAACGCCGCAAAATAAACACAAATATCTTTGTCAACGAATCTAAGCGAGTTCCCACTCAAATGTTCGTTTTTATTGTAAAAAAAAATTTTTTTCCAAAAATCTCACGCTCGTTCTTACCGTTCAAAAGATTGGAAACACTAGCCCCCACAAAAAGTTACATAACTCATTACCAAATGACGATATTTCAATTTTCCGAGGGGCGTTTTGAAAGAGACATATGCAACTTTATAGACCTTTTTTCAAAAATATTTAACATTTTTTTTTTTACTCATAACGCACTTTGAAAGATGCTCGTTTTTTGCCTTTTTTGAGGAGTAGAAATTTGAGCGCACGCCTCGGACAAATTTTTTTCACTCCTTTTTCTATAAAAAAAACATGAAGCACAGAGTGGAATCTTCATTTATCTTTTTTAGAAAATTTCTGACGTTTTTTTTTCGTATAAATATTGATTTTTTTGCAAAAAACCGACTATTTTTATATAAAATGAAATCTAACTCTGAAACCTCTGGCTTTTCGTGAATTCACTAAGAGGGTAAAAAGTTACATCCAGTTATTTTAGATGCACCTAATTTTTTCCAGATTTTTTATCCAAACGAATGTGGCTCGGTATCGGGGCGAATATTTCCAAACTTTTGGATGTTATTCGAGACGTAATTTTTACTTGTGACAGAATATTCGAAAAAAGTGAATTTTGATAAAAATAGAAAAGCCAGTGTCGATTTTCAGGATCTTATCGGGACTGGGATCAAAATACACCAATTGCTTTTTAATGGCCGAAGAAAAAAAGGCTCCAGACTTACTTTCGCCCTTAACGACCTTTCGCCTAAACTGACGAGCAAGTATCATGAAAATTTCATCTCCAGAATCTTTTAAAATTTCATTATAACGAGTCGATAGAAAAATGCGAGAAAAAAGGTGACGACTTCGAAGATTGTTACTTTTTGCTGATAAGTAATTCATGAAAAACCATTGGAGCTGACAGTGGTCGTCACGGAACAACGAAATCCAATCGTCCTGACGACTTTCTCGAACGCAGAAGCCAATAATCCATGTCCGATATAGCTTTGCATCGAGGCAAACAGAAAAAAAAAAGAAAAAGACACACGCACACCAATCGAGGTTATAGACTTTTCCAGAGTTTCGAGTTCGCGGAGTTTCACTCTCTCTCTCTCTCTGTTTCTCTTTTCCCCGACCGGGTCCGAACTCGCTGGTTCGCTTGCAAGAAAAAACTCGAGATTTATAGTGAAAAAAAAAAAAAAAAACAACGAGTTTCTTTTCGTATATGGCACGTGCGACACTTTGATGATGCAATCGTCCGCGGAGCAACGAGACCGCGTCTCGACGATGAATCGAGACAAGAAACGCATTGTCTTATGTTCAACTGGCTCTCGATCCTTCCAAAGATTCTCAGCGATCATAAACTTACGAATTTGCATAACAAACTCACGAGAATAACGAAAAAAAGGGTGAATTATTTTATTTTATTTTTCGAGCCAGAAGCAAAAATTAACATGGGGTCTCGCGGTTTTGAAAATTGTTTTTAAATAAAAAAACGTGAATGTCAAAGAAAATCTGAGAATATTCCAAAAATCTAAAGAAATTTCAGTCACTAAAATATTTTTTAACAAAAATTAATTCACTAAAAATTTTCATAAAGTTATTTTTCGTGTCGAGCCTTCGGCGAGCAAATTAAAATCCAACGAAAAGCGATTAAAGAACAGAAACATGTGATTATCTATGTTAATCGAGTCTCAGGTCAAATTAATCATGAACTTAATTGTGACGTCACGATAACTAGTTTTCAGCAAAGCAAGGATAAATTCGAGTTTTCCAAGCCTATACGCCGAAGGTAAATAAGTTGATTGAATCGACGAAACAGTCAAGCTGATCGGTTCCAGTGATAAATTTTCCTCGCCTCGAGTCCTACTCGGTTATTTCTTTTTCCGAGAGTTTTCACACAACGCCACAGCAGATTACGAATCTGAGTTCGTCGAATTTCCAACTACGAGTCACGGCCTCTCGGAATTACGTCGAGACCAAAAATCAACAATTTGGCTTTCCATATCCGCGAGGTCGATATCATTATATCTAGCCGGGCTAACGCGCGATAGGGTCAATGAGACCCGGTGGAAAAAATTCTGCGGTCAATTACGCATCTCCAATATTTTTCCTCAATTTTTTATTCCCAGGCAAAAGTAAAGAATAACGCAAAGTCGAAGAAATAACGTATTTCGCGATGGACTTTGTGCTTCAAGATCGAGCTAAGATTTTATTAATAAAAGACCTTGTCGTATATATATAGAGAAATACGTTGATGCATGCGATTCCGAGGAAGTTCGTTCTCGCGAGCGAACGACTGGATGCGACGATCCAAGAAGCTGCGATCGTGAGGCATAGCCTCAAGATAAATCTCAATCTTCCGGACGTTATTTTCTTTGGTATCGCATCGTGAATATACGATTTTGTAGTCAGAGTCGATTAGTACAATCGACAACATAATTTCTAAGCGTCTGAGGATTATGCAATCGCATGATTAAATTTCTTGATGAGTCAATGGAACATGCGAGTCTGGGAATCATCATCGACCATTCCTAGTTATGAATTGATCGAGTGGCAACGATTAATGTGTGAAAAAATAAATAAATTCCATTATTTTCAAAATTGATCAATTTTCGAGTGAAAAAAATTGGAAAAATTCAATTTTTTCGTTAATTCCTAGGGAAAAAATTCAATTTCAATTTTTATCAGCGTCTGATGGAAATTTACACTTTTCCAGCCTCACGAAACGAGCGATATGCTTGGCGAGATACGCGTGCGGATATCTAACCTCAATAATCAAACTTTCCCGGCGTCGTGACGTCACGAGAATTGAACTAAAGCCGAGGATACGAAATGAATAAAATGTTATTTTATTATTTTGATGTAATCGCTAAATTCCTTGTCTGTTTAATGGACAACTATTCGCCTCGTAATTATTTTCGTTCGGTTCCGAGTCCACGTAATTATCAGCACAATAAAATCAATTTTTATGTCAAGTATTTTGTGCCAGGATCGTGCATTTATTTACGATGAAAACTGCATTCGATTTTCATCATTTTTAGTTGTAAAATCGCGCGTAAATCCATGCAATAATAATCCGGCATGAATCGTTAAATCTCACGACAGATTATTGGCGTTTAAACGTCGTAAAGAATTTGTCCAACTCCATTGAGCTAGACAAACTTTCGCTGGACGAAGTGTTACGGGATTGAAAAAACAATTCAGGCAGCAAGAAAATGTTAACCATATTCGACAATTCGATCTGTGTTGGAAAAAAAAAGAAAAAAAAAAAAAAAAATACAATAAAAATCAGATTTACAAATTTCAAAAATTGTGAATAAGTTCAAATTTTTTTTTAGATCATTGATGAAGGTTAAGCACCAAATTGCTAGTGCACTTTCCGTTGGACGTTTTATGGTGTTTTTTAAATCGCGGAAAA
This sequence comes from Campopleginae sp. 14b, assembly GCA_030522525.1. Lineage (NCBI taxonomy): Eukaryota > Metazoa > Arthropoda > Insecta > Hymenoptera > Ichneumonidae > Campopleginae sp. 14b. The sequence goes on along the minus strand of JAPYYS010000819.1, from coordinate 2,078 downwards.
TGATCAAATTTTGAAGAGTTCCTGAATTTTTTGCTTTTTTTGTGATGAATTTAGTGCGAAAGCTCTTTGAACTTTTCATGGCCGAGCCAGGCCCCAGGATATAAACTGTCGACATTTAGCGACTAAAATTAGCGTGTTTTTTGTTTTTAAGGAGGTTTGAATATTAATATCGTGCACTCACTTTTTATGGCTGGTGATCGGAACGACGAGGACCGTCTGCCCGCACCCTCCTCCATCATCGTTCTCGTTGATTTTTTTTCCATTCTCAGAATCACGTACTACTTACATTTTTGTCTTTTGTTTAACGTTAGAAAAATTCAAAAAACGAAAAAAAACGTTAATACGCTGTTTTTTTTTGTTTCCTGGCAATAAACTTCGGTTAATTGCACACTCTGGTTAGTTAGGAGACGAAGGATCCATCCTGTACCGTGAGAGATCGCGACGAATTCTGCAACCAGAAAAAAACAACGAAAAATTATTTATAGATCGATTTATTTTTAATACAAATTAAAAAAAGCGTAAAAAAAAGTTAGACTACAAATTTTGTTGCACAAAGATGCGATTTCATATCTTTCGGGGCTTCCCTCGTATCAGAGAATATTCGACGTTGTGTGCAAGTGGAAAATCAGGTCACCGGTCATGCTTTCCTCGCGGAATATCATGCTGAAAAGTGTTGGCAAAAGCTGTTGGCAAGATTGATTGAAAAACTAATATAGAAAAATGAAAAAAACGAGAAAAAAAAAAGTGAATTCTTAAAGAAAGCCAAACGGTTGAGATCTTTAGTTATGGAAGGGATGGAAATTTTGAGTAACGATTCAATATATTTGAGGGGCTGGATAGGGCAAGAAGTTTGTTCGAAGTCAAGACGATGTTGGGCGTTGCGGAGGCGAGCCAGTGAAACGAGAAGTGAAAATTTTTCAAGATCCGCTCTAAAGTTATATATTGGGAAGCGTGAGGTCGTAAAAAGACTCTGAACTCTGTAAGACTTGGAGGGAGCGAGAGAGTCATGCCCGATTACATTTGCGACTGGACCCAGCACGATTTAATCGTTACCCGAGTCTTCTGCACTATCTTATCTGTGTGACCCAGTCAAACAAGTTCTATTAGTGTGCCGAGGATCACGTATTGTGCCGAAGGCAAAAAAAAAGTGTATTCTTATCGTCGAATGTCGTTTTCGTCGATAAGCTCGTAGGGATTGTCAGTCAAAGATAAATCGCGAGAGAATAATAGAAATTTCAAATCTCCAACAATTTCTACCGCTTCGTTGACATTGAATTATCGAAGCGATTACTTTCGACTCAATGACAAAATGTCGAATCTCGGTTCGTTACGCTTTCAGAGGTTGCATGTTTTTTTTCCTTCTTCCATCTTTCCATTCAATTCAAAGAATAAATCTTGTACAGTTTCAATGAAATTGATGGATGAGGAAAAAAATATTACGCATGAGACATTATCTTTCCTGAAAGAAATGCCGGAATTCTCGATTTGTTTTCATATCGCAACGAACTTGTGAAAATAACTACAGCCTAATATCGAGCAGAATATTGTTTTTTTTCCTTCATAAGCTTCTTTATCGATACGAGAATAAATCATTTCGGTTCGGCAACGATTGACGCCAGTATATTATGTCATTAATTGTTTGCATCTGGAACAATAAAAAATCTTTCGTTTTGAGTGACGTGGACAAAAGGAACGAACCACGATCGGGTTAACGCCTGGATAAAGTTGGATTTTTTTTTTATTTTCATTTTTCTTCGTCATTCTTCGAATATCCATTGAATTTTTGAATTTATTGAATTTTCGATATTTAATCAAATTGATTTCAATTGAAATCTCGACGATCGTCACAGCCAAATCGAAAAATCTTGGAGCTTCGATACGCAAATGGAACAAACAACTGTTTTGAATGAAAAAAAAAAAAAAAAAAAAAAAAAAAAAAAAATAAGAAAAAAAAAAAAAAAAAAACAGGAGAAAGAAGGAAAAAAAAAAAAAAAAAAAAAAAAAACAAAAAAAAAAAAAAAAAAAAAAAAAAAAAAAAAAAAAAAAAAAAAAAAAAAAAAAAAAAAAAAAAAAAAAAA
>JAPYYS010000818.1:0-151567 GCA_030522525.1 Campopleginae sp. 14b | reverse complement strand
GCTTTGCTCCCGCTGTTATATGGCGATCGTGTTTTCTTTTACCAATGCAAGAATCTTGATCTTTCTGCATCGAAATCGATGCGGAATGTACGTACTTTCAACCGAGGTATAAAGAAAAAAAATTAGGAAACAAATTTTTTCTATCAGAATTTCTATATTTTTTTCTCTTTACGTTGTTTTTGTACAGAGTAATAAAGGCTCTTGACATGGGACTTCAAAAACGTAACGTAAAACAATGGAAACCAAAAACACCGTATTGCTCATCCGACACCCGATCCCTGCGAAGTATATCATTCTTTGACATTGCGCCTGCTGTCATGTTCCTGATGATTGGTACTGCAGTCGCCTTAACAATATTGGCTTTCGAAATAAAACTTTCCAAGAAACATCCGACGATGCCTGCAGGGACCGGAGGTCCCCGAATTCTCCGTACCGTCGGAAAGAAGACTCTGATAAGATATCAGTGAAGCTGCTTGGAAATATTGAAAGAAAATATGGGAAAAATCATTCCGTGCTCAAAAACGTGTTTAGACAGAAGGGATGTGGAAGGCGGTGCAGGTAAAAGGTTCGCTATGAGACAGAACCTCCAAATAACAATGTCAAGAAAAATGCAGGTTTTATTTCAATATTTACTTTTCTAAACAGTGCACAAATTTGAAAAATGCATCTATTCGCAAATATCATTTTTTGCTTTTACAAATTGCGAGGGTTCGGACACACAGAGACCAGTTACATTGACTGGTTCAAAGGATAAAATAGAAAATTTGTAGCTTGTCACAATTAGTTACTTTGCCATTGAACTCTATATTTATTGCAAGTTCCGAATAATACTTGAGTCGCAGTCAACACATTTGATCTCGACGAATTTGAGCAGCTCGTTGCGATATTAGCGAATAAAAAATCTGGCGATATTGGATGAAAAAATGTAAAACAAAGTGAACTTCCGTCTGGCGGTGGCGAATCGTAGCTCAAAATTGAGCTCGAGGTCAACTCCGAGTCTGGTTGTCGCAAAAATTCGAAATAATTCGGTTCACGTCGATACGAGAAGAGAAAATAATAAATTAGAAGGAAAATAAATGCACACTTTTTATTTAAGCGCGAACCAAACGAGTTGAATTGACAAAAATAAATTTACGTCTTTTTCTTCTTTGATTTTTTGTCGTCCCCACTGACTGGCGCTCCCACGAGATCGCTCAATTGCTTTTTCAATTTAAGCAGTAGTTCCACTTGTGGCTGCCATACGCTCTTCGGCTCTTTCGATTTCAACTCACGAACGAGCAGCCCCTGCTTCGCTACGGCAGCTTCCAACTCCGAAGCGTCCACCGTCGCGTTACCGTTCGGTAAGCCAGGGTTTCCTACTTCCGCTGGCTTTTCTTTACTCCCTGCTTTCCCTTTGGCCGGTGAACTCTGATTTTTGCCTCCCGAGGCTTGCAAATCTGCCAATTGCTTTTTCAGCTGCAAGAGAACTTGCACTTCCGGTTGCCATACACTTTTTTCCTGCTTCGCTTTCAGTTCTCGCACGAGTAAAGCCTGCAACGAAAAATTGTTCAAAAATGATAAGTTTAGCTCTTTTATGTGAAAATAAAATTGAAAAAATTCTGGAAAAACGTTCAAAAAACAAGATTTTTGAAAAAATTTGACGCTTGGGTCTAAAAGACCCACATGATCCGCGGAGAGGCACACTAACCTGCTTCGCAATAGCATCTTCGAGAGCCTTCGCGTCTCCGACGACTTTCACACGTTCAGACCGTTTCCCCGATCCGTTGGAGTCTTGCGAACCCGCGTATTTCGATCGCAAGCTTTCCACCTGGCTGTCCTCGATTTTCATGAACAACGGAGACGGTTTGCCGATTTTATGACCCGCTGGCACAGTCATTGACACTACTTCCGGTATGTAGCCGTAGTTTACCTCATCGAGCCCTAATTGCTTCCGTAATCGGCGAGAAGTGTTCGGCATAAATGGCCCAAGAAGCGACGACATCAGACACGCTATATTTACGCAGATGCCAATAACCGTGCCTACGATTTTTCTGCACAGAAAAAAAAACAAATATTTATCGACCATAATAACTAAATAATCCACTGAGAGTCTCAGCTTTGCCACGATCTTCGTGGACATGGAAATTGGAGTCGAAACTCACTAATATTTTATGCTATCTCTCTTCGCGTCAACGGCCTTCAAAAGTTAATGTTATTTACACGAAGCGAATCAAAAATCAAATTTATTGTTCCAGGATAAAAACTTTATCGTGCAGAGTGTAAAATTTTATGAAATTGTAAAATTATTTGATTTTACATAGAAAAAAGTTGACTTTTCCATGGGAATTTGAATTTTGATCAGTTAAAATTCACGAATGTTGAAAATTTAAGATTTTTCAAAGATTTCTCTCTCTCTCCCTCGGTGTAAGGAAATAAAACTTTCAACATTGTGCGTTGTCACGATATTCGAGCTGCCCGAAAACAATACTCACTTGTCTTCCTCGTTGCCTTTGACTTTAACCCATGGCTGTTGCGCTTGCATGTATTGATTGCCGTGCTTCGAGATCGCTAGCGTATATCTGAGACCCTCTCTGAGTTTGGCTTGCTCCAACGCCGCAATGTAGAGCGTCAATTCTCGTTGCACCAGAGCTAATAACGTGAGATCCTCTTCCCGTGGTACCATCACGGGCACCACGCAATCAAAGTTCTTCTCGGCGAACATCAGCGCTCTAAGAATAATAAACGATTTGCTCAAATTTCGTGGTTGGGAAAATCGATTCACAGCGTATTCGCTATCAAGGGAATGCGTGTTTACGAAATATTTTTAATATTTATTTTTCTGGTCCATGGAAAAGTAAAAAAAAAAACAAAGAAGATGGATAATCAAATTTTTGCACGCCGTCATTGTGTGAAGAAGTAATTCTTCTTTTTAATTGACTTTGGTAAATTGAACAGGAAGATGGGAAAAGTTTTGGACGTGAAAAAAAATCTTACCTGTTAACAAAGTTGCCTAAGTTGTTGAGCAACTCACTGTTATTTTTTGTGGCTAGATCGACCCAATTGAAATTCGAGTCTTGACTCTCAGGCCTGATGTAAGCCAAATAGAATCTCCAAACATCAGCGGGGATTCCAGTGTCACGAGCATCTGTTCCGAAAACTCCGATACCGCGAGATTTCGAGAATTTGGTGTCTTCGTAGTTGAGATATTCTGCAGGAGAAAGAGTCGATTGAATGAGCGAAAAGGATTGGCAATTTTTGGATAAAAGAAAATAAAAAAAAAACAGAATTTTTCCTCACCGGTAGCCATAATGTGCTTGACTAGGATGTGACCTTGATCGGCTCCTAACAAGGAGGCGGGGAACATGATCGCGTGAAAAGGTACATTGTCTTTCGCCATAAATTGATACAAGTTGACGCTCGCTTCCTTTGGCTTCCACCACAGTTCATAGTCCTTGGTGTAGCGCTTCGTAATACTTAGATATCCAAGAGGAGCGTCGAACCAGACGTAGAAAACTTTGTCACGATACCCATCAAGAGGCACGGGAATGCCCCATTTTAGATCTCGAGTGATGCAGCGTGGCTTCAGTCCGTCCCGTAGCCACGGTTTCGCAACCGCTCTCGCTACTGACGACCAACTTTTTTCCACTCCTGCCGCCCATTCTCGTAATTTTGGTTGCAGCTGCAAACAAAAAAAGCAAAATATCGGAATTGAAGTCAGCGAGAAATAATTCTTCCAAGACGAAGCGTAAAAATCGAACGACCGATCGATTCGTTCTCGTATTTTTTCTCGACGTGGACACAAGCTTTTTTTTACCTTCGGCAAATCGAGGAAAAATTGAGTCGACGCCTTGATCGACGGCTTGTTATTGCAGATTTTACATCGAGGCATAATGAGTTCGGTAGCATTTACGAGATGCCCGCACCCGTCGCACTGGTCGCCTCTCGCGTCCTCGTATTTACATCGTGGACACGTCCCTTCGACGAATCGGTCGGCCAAAAACTTGTCACACTTCTCGCAAAGAAGCTGATCGACGCTCTCCTCCAAAATGTATCCTTCGGATTTTATTCGCAAAAAGAACGCTTGAACGATTCTGTAAGCCAAAAAAACGAACATGACCAACGCCGTACAATAAATAATTACAAAATAGATTAAATTCCGATTTTATAAAACTATAGATTCAATTTTTTCATACTCGGTTTGTTCCGGCGTTGTAGTTCGGCCAAAGTAATCGAACCCAATGCTGAACCAACGATAAATATCGTTGTGTATGCTGAAGAATTTGTCGCAAATCTCTTGAGGCGTCATCTTTTCCTCGAGTGCTTTAGTCTCCGTTGCAGTTCCATACTCATCGGTACCGCTGAGTGAACAAAAAATTTATAAACCAAAATAAAACTTGAAAAACTTCGTCAACAAATTGAAATTCCACTGCTCACCTTATGTAGAGTGTGTTGTAGTTTCTCTGCCGACAATATCTGGAGAAGACACGAAATTTAGAATTTGCGATCAGCTCAAGTTTTTTGCATTAAAAAAAAAACAAAAAAACAAAAAAAAAGACGAACCTTGCAAAAATATCTGCAGACAGGACGCAACCGATGATATTGCCAAGATGAGGAACGTTGTTGACGTAGGGCAGAGCCGAAGTAACGAGAATATTCCTTTCCCCTTTTTTTGGTAATCTGCGTAAAAAAAAAACAATAAGCAATAAAATATTTATTATTTGAGGCACAAAGTTTGGCATGTTAGATAAATGATGGAATGTCCAAAACGTCGTTTTATTTTTCACCATACACAGGGTACGAAGGTTCCTTCACCGTTGCCTCGGAAACGATGTACCAATTCTTCTTCGCGTTCTCTAATTCTTCTCTGCTCACGGCTTCAGACTCTCTTTCCTTAGTCGGACTCGAATGCTGGAAAAAATAGAAACGTTTGAGATAAAATCTCATCGATCATTGAGCTTGTGTAATTTTTTACCAATCTAATTTTTTTTCCCTCCAAATCAATTCACTCACATCCATTGTTGGTGCTTGCTTCAAGGAGCCTCCTGTATACGAATTCAGGGGGAACCAAGAGACGGCTTGTATACTGGCAATGGCTGTGAGGCCTCTCACTACTTTGAAGTCAGCCAGAGAATCCTGTAGAAGCAGATAAAAGTTAATCCAGAGACGTTTTTTGAAAATCCGAACATTTTAAAGAATTTCGAAGAGACAAGACATGGTAAAAATGTTCAAGACGATATTTTTCGAATCTCGAGATATTCGTTAGATCATCGGAAGGTTGTGGCAAAAAAAAAAGTTCCCAGGGAACTTTGAAATTGACTAAAAAACGTAATATTCGTAAATTAAAAAAATCTCCCTAAATTTTTAGTTCTGGACTGAGTTTACTGGAAATAATTGTTTTATTTTGACTGTGAAAAGTTTCTAAAATGTTGACAACGTTTGTGGATAGATATTCATTATTTTTGTATTATTATTTAATTCTTTATGAAAAATTTCTGGATAAATTATTGGAAACATTAAAATTGTTGATAATCTGAATAAATTTTAATTCACAACGAACCTGTATGACTTGTAAGCGTTCTACATCGTCCAACCATTTTGCGACGACTGGAAATTCCTTGGTTATTTCTTGACTTATAGCGCTCAACGCTACGGTACACCAAAGCGTTGACCAAATGCTAATGTCCACCGACGTCGGTTCATCCTTATCCTACAAATCAAATTAACGCTTCACCGTAGTCGGACAAAAGATTTTGAACGCTAAGAGCATGGAACTTATTAATCACATACCTTAATTAAGTACTTTTTGTCTTTGAGGGCCCCGTTCAACTCTGATAACAACGACCATATTCGAGGCTTATGCGAAGTATCCAATGCTCCGGAGCTCCCATACGCGACAAGTGCAGGCTTCGGGAAACGTGAATTCATGAATACATGATAAATTTCATGGACCAAGTGTTTTTCAAGCTTTTTTCAAAGAAATTACTGACTTAATATGAGGAAATAATATGGGAGGCGACAAAACTTGAGAAAAGTAAACCAAAGATAAAATATACTTGAAATGATAAAAAAGAAATGGAATATTGCCATAGGAATCTCAAAAGTTGTTTTTCTTACTTGCAACTGTGTTGCATCCCATTCCAGCCACTTATTTACATAAATTTCATGCACTGGGTCCAGTGGAATGAGATATTGTAGGGCAGCACTCCAGCTGAATAAACTTGTGCCACATGGAAGTTCCAATATAGGCAAATGCTTCACCACAATTTCTATGGGATTACAGAAATTTGTATATTTTTATTAAATTTTCAATGCTTCAAGATTCCTGAATTTTCGGAGAATTGGTCCAATTGTAATTAACAAGACAAAATCACATTTATAAAGAAGAAATCTCTTGCATTGTTGGAAAAAAAAAAATAGTGTGATACAATTTAATTAAATTGATTAATGTTAGAAATTTCTTATTTTTTTCGTATTCAGGAAGGTGAAACAAAAGAAACACATGACCAAGTTTTTCAATAATGCAGGATACAATTAACAAGTATTTGCTTCTATTCAAATTTTTTGGTAAATCAGATTTGATGGTACAGAGAAAAAAGAGACGATTTTTTTAACACGAATAAATATTGACAGTAACGATTTATTTCGGGAATTTCGAATGTTCCTGCATGGTGATGGATTTGAAAAAACTACGGCATTTTTCGAACAGAGTTTCGAAATTGTTTATTGAAAACGTGATGAATGCTATTGGAGTGGAAGAAGTATCCAAGATATTTGATCTCACATTATTGGAGAAGCTGCTATAGTTTTTAAAGTGCAACAAAATTGTTTGGATTATTGAATAAAATGACGAAACTGTCGTTGTTAGGTTACGTCTTACCATTCGGAGAAACAAACTTCACGTCTATCGTCTCATTCGCCAATTTAGCAGCGATCATCAGCTTTAGAGCGTTCGGATTGTTTTCGTTAGTAGAAACAATCATGTTCATGTTTTTTGATCAATAAATATTTGGAATAAATAGAAAAATATGTTAATCGTACAACCGACACATGTGAGCGACACGTAAATGCAGGCTTGTTTTTCAGCGGTACGAACACGAACCGCCGCCCGGAGAGTCAACGTCTGGGGACTTTTGTTGTTGCGATACTGGCATCTCATTTTTTTTTGTCTTCTTTCTTCCGGAACTCATAGATAGACTAGGAATTTCTCACGCGCGTGAAATTCTCATCAAATACCATGGATTTAAAAAAAAAAACAATAATGTCCATTTGAATTGTGTGTCAGCAAATTGCATTGGCCGCGATTGCAAAAAAAAAATAAACCAGAACAATGCAAGTTTACTCTGTTACCAATAATCGATGATAACTTTCACGGATTTCATAAATATTCGTCGGTGTCATTTTGCATTCCGGCAATTTGATCAAACTAAAGGAATAACCGGACTATAAATTGGAAATAATGAAAAATGTGGAAACCCCAATGTTTATCCACATGTTGGAGGGAACAATCAAAATATAATGAAAGGAATGATAACCTAAAAATAGATCTTTCGATGCCCTTTTGATCTCGCAATATTTTTCAAATTTTTTTATTTCCTACAATATATAAGAACTCGCACTCCTCCGAACACACGTACAACGTAGAAGAGTTTCGTGAAGTTTAATCGAGGACTATGGAACGCTTGTCATTTCTGTTACTGATTAGACTGTTACATCAAACATTTGCCGTTTACAATATAGTGCTTATTGTTGCTGATGATTTGGACTCAGAACTCGATGGAATGGTGAGAAAACAAATTCACTGCAAGACATTTCATTCTATTCGTTTTTTTTTTCTATTTTATTGTTTTAATTTTATTTCCTTTATAATAACTACACGTTCACCAGACTCCGTTGCCAATGACGCGGCAATTAATCGGAGATCAAGGCGCAACATATTTAAATAGCGTAAGTTTCTCAGTCGCCATATCCATTGAAGAAATCGGTTCAAACTCTCTCCGTGAAAAATATATTAAAAAATGTCTGTGTTGTCCAACAACTAAAAATTCCAGTTTGTCGCGTCACCGATATGCTGTCCGAACAGAGCGTCCATTTTAACTGGAAAATATCAACACAACCACAGAACCATCAACAATACTATAGCCGGTGGCTGCAGCAGCCCAGAATGGCAAAGAACTTTTGAGCCAAATACTTTTGCCGTATACTTGAAAAAAGAAATGAATTACTCGACTTTCTACGCCGGAAAATATTTAAACCAGGTAAGTTTTTACCCTTTCGTCTATGTAACTTTACAAATTCCCATTTTCCGCATAAATAATTCTCTAAATAATTCATAAAATCGTCAAAAAATTATTCACGTATAAAAAATCTCTCGCTCACGTTTTCATTGCATTTTTTTACTTTCTCATGTTCAGTATGGTTCACGGGAAGCAGGCGGTGTGAGTCACATTCCCCCTGGTTGGGACACTTGGGCAGGATTGGTAGGAAACTCGAAATACTACGATTATTCATTGTCAGTGAACGGGAGAGAGCGAAAATATGGCCATGCCCCGGAAACTGACTACCTGACGGATGTAATAGTGAGAATTTCCATTAATCTCGTAATCGTAAAGGAAAACATATTCCCCAAGACGCTAGTTACATTGAAATGGGAATTTTCAGAAAGATTTCTCCGTTAGGTTTATCAATCGTCAAAAAAATGTTGGCAAACCGTTCTTAATGGTTTTGGCTCCGCCGGCGCCTCACAGCCCATTCATTCCTGCGAGCAGACACAACGACAAGTACAAAGGAAAACCAGCCAAGAGAACGCCGAGTTTTAATATTGTTGGAAAAAAGGTTGGCAAAGTATTTTTTATAAATGAAATTTTGCTGTTTCTTACGAACCGGGAAACTCCTAATTTGCTGTCCGGATGTAAAGAATTTGCTGTGGACAAATATCAACAGTTAGAAAATCAAAAATGACGCTTAGCGGCGTTTGTAAATGTCAAAAGTTCGCATCGTTGCTTAATCCAATGGCAGTCTTGTTTCCTATTGGGATTGGGAAACTAAATTTACTAGAAAAATTGGAACGATCCCATTATTTATGAAAATAATGAACGAAAAAAATATAATTTTGGGACGATGCCGAGTTGGGTATCGTAATCTTTGATTATTCCATCACAACAGAAACATTGGCTGGTGCGAATGGGACCTTCTCCTTTACCCAAAAACATTATCCCCTCTTTGGACGAGACTTACAGACGCAGATGGGAAACTTTGGCCGCGGTTGACGATTTGGTATCCAAAGTGCATACGACCTTGAAGAATGACAATCTCTTGGATGATACGTACATCATTTTCACGTCCGATAATGGTTATCACATTGGTAAACTGATTGTTTAATTGTTATCACTCCTATGATGTTTTTTTAACCAGATCGTGTTTTTCGACCAATTTTTCACATGCAAACTGTACCGCAATCCTTTCAGTGTGTAAAATTACAATGTTTTCTTCCAGGACAATTCTCCATGCCCCAGGACAAGCGCCAACCCTACGAAACGGATATAAAAGTGCCGCTCTTGATCCGTGGGCCCGGGATCTCACCCACGAGCGTCGTTGCTCCTGTAAGCAGTGTCGATTTATTTGATACAATATTGACAATCGCTGGCATTCAACATCCCTCCGATGGAGTCTCAATTCTAAGCTCCCGTCTTGCACTCGATCGTACGCTTTTGGTGGAATATAAGGGGGAGAGATCGAAGGGACAACCCAGGACCGGATGTCCTTCCGACAGCGATCCTAATCTTTCGGTGATTTTTTAGACAATTTTTCAAATTAATTTCTCATTCATCGTTCAGATTTTTTATTTATTAATGTTTTATAAATAAGGGCCTATTTAATGAACGTACCAATAGACGTTCAGTTTTTCTTCAACTTTTTTTTCGAAATATTGTTCTTTCAAACGTTTCATTTAAATATAAAACAAATGCAACGACTACGACGAGTACGAAACCTTCAAGCAACGTTAATGGAGAGTATTCCAGAATTTTTTCATATCTTTTTCTCCAAATACGTGAGATATTAGTGGCAGGACGAAAAGGACGCCTAATTTTTATCTAATTTGTGAAAATATTTGAATTTTTAATTTTTTCTCATAATTTCATTTTCTCATCCGTGTTTTTATGTTCACAGTACTGTAGCAAAGAACTTTCATGCAAGTGCGAAGACGTCCAGAACAACACGTACGCGTGCATTCGGAGGGTGTCCCCCAAGAACAACAATATTTTCTGCATATTTGAGGATAACGAGGTACGTTCCTCAAATCGCGTTCTGAGGGTTTGCAAACCAATTTATTTTCTCAGTATCGCTCAATGCATTTGAAAAAAACAAAACATTATTCCAGAAGTTTGTTTTATTTTCTCCTAGTCAATCAATGTTTAATATCTTCCAAGTTGGTTACTCTCCGGAGGCGACGATTGCCTTAGAATTCCATCAATCCACTTCAAATGCTGATGCCACGCAATTTCTGCATGATCAAACTTTGACGGTTGACTTTGTGCCTTTGCATTGTTTCAGAAATACGCAGAAGCTTATGATCTCTATGCGGATCAGTACCAGTTAGAAAATATCGCTTACGCCATGAAAAAAGGTCGACGACATAGATTTCGAAGACGTTTGAAAGAGATGGTTACGTGCGAAGGAACAGATTGCGTTCGGACAGCCTCCGATACACGATAAAGTGCATTTCCCTCGCATTCCTTTCGTAACTTGATTTTGCTCGCTCCACCAAGTATGTTTTATTTTTCTAGAATTATTATTTTTCGTAAAAAAGTGTTTGGAAGCGAGACACGAAATCTTCGTTGTTGATTTCAACCCAGAGTCATCGACAGATGGTTTGAAATAGAAATGTCAACGATAAAAAATATAACGGCTGCGCATTGTTCTAAAAAGTCAAATTTTTTTATGCTTTTTTTTTTATTCCATGAAACGGAATAATATAATCTCTTACGGGCTCTTCCTCTCACTGCGCACTCACATCAGCAGCTTCTATCTTTCTGCGAGACTTCATGGAGTTTCCTACCGAATATAACAAAATAACAAGTTTTGCGAGAATGTGACAATAGATTGCTGCACGTTTTGGCTTAGCCAGAGCCCCCGCTGAAGTTCCGTTCAGTTCCTGGGACCGCGTTCGACCCATTGAAGTTCGTAGGCATTGAGATAAATGTTTGGAGCTGTTTTTATTAAAGAAGAAAAAAGCAAAGAGAGTTATCAATCAGAACGATCTCACGTAGTGAATAAAACACCCAGTGGAACTTTTATTCGTTCTCAAAAAGAAGAAGCAACCGAATTAACATTCCTCATGCCAACGAACACTTGTTGAATGAGATCGATCATTTTTTTATGAAAATGAATCAAGTGTACTGTAAATAAGTGTTCCTATCAGTCGGCGTATCCAAAATTAAAAAATTAAAAATGGCGTCGAAAGGCGCGTCAGTCGTTTGACGCCACGAGTTAATGAGAAATAAATAAATTCGATAAAAAATGTGATAGTTCTTCGAAGGTTGTCAGACTCGTATACTCACCAAACTCCAACTGTTCTGTACCCGAACGCGTGTTGTATTCTCCCAACTTATAATTCAGATTAATTGCCATAATCCACCGACCCGAAGAATCGTAAATAATTTTGAGATCCCCCGTAAAGACGGACGAGATTCATTCGAATTTATGAGATAATGAAACTTCAAGCTTATTCGCAAGGATACGAAGTTACAGATCGAGCGTCAGGATCGGGGTCGTTGCCCGCCGCTCCATGTTGTCTGTGATGTCTAAATTTTTCGGTTAACCATTGCTGACTCAATAAATCTATCATGGCTCGATTCTTTGTCCAGCTGGTTAACTAGTCTTCGCAAATTGTGATTCACCGCATTAATAGCTTTTCGCGGATCAATTATTATGAGAATTCTCTCTGGTATATAAGCGCTGCGAATTTTTTTTGTTATACTTATTATCTGCGCGGTACGGTCAATTGAAAGTACGACGGAATAATGAAACTTTCTTTATTGCTGCTGGTCTCACGCATCCTTTTGGTAAGCATACTTTTAAGGGCTCTGCCTCACTCTTACACAACAATGATTAATCAGACACGAGCTCCACAGGAGTAATGATGAATAATTTCTTTTCTTACCCCCGGTGAACTTATTACTCGATTCCTACGAATTTTCACAACAATTTTTCTAATTAACGTTCTTCTGATAATTTGTAGGTCACTCATGCATGGTACGATCTAAAGTATAACGTCACAGGGGAAATCTGCTCAAACAGCATCAAAGTATTATCGAACTCATACACTCCCATACGGGTCTATCCTGTGAATGACACAATGCGAGTAAGACAACACGAACGCTCGCCGAGAAGAAAGTCACTGCTTCTTGCTACGATACACTTATAGTTCAAGGCTCTATGGTAAAATTTACAATAAAAAATCAAGGACAATCAGTCATGACAATTGTGTCATGGTCTAATCAACTATGACAATTTTTTTATGGAAAATTTTACCATAGACCGTGTATTATAGTGAAAAATAGTGTCTTTTTTCCTCACCGCTCTATCAATCGGATTTGTGAAATTTTTTGACGAATTCCCAAAGATCCTTGAATAGCATTTTATTCATTTTTTTAAAAATCGGTGTACAGGACCTGTTTTCGGCCATCAAAATAACTATGAGGAAGAAACTTGAAGCCCTTAGGATCACTGCAGCAAATGTTGAACCAATCCAAATGTATTACCACGAATTTCGACGTTTGGATTTCGCACAATTTCCCATCTACTGCTGTCAAAAGGTAAATTTAATATTTTTCGTATGAACTCCATTGACCTGACATTTCTATGGGGAAATGGAGCAAGTTTGCAACAACTTTACAGCTCAATGAAAATATTTCGAATTACGATACGTTAATACTTTGTAAATTGACTCATTGCTACTATTTTATTATTATTATTGAGAATACTGCATTATTGTTTTCTCATCAGATAGCGTATGCAGTGGCTGAAGTCTGCAATGATGCCGTTAGGGAAGCGACCGAAATTGCGACTCTCGGGGGTGCGGCACACGAACTGCCATTGGTAAGCTCATTGAGAATCTGCAACTCGTATCCATCTGTATTTTTGATATTTTCGTACGACCAAATCAAAGTTCGAAATTTATAGGTCAATTTATTTGGTTAATTGTCATTTTGTTTTCAAGCCAAGTGGCACTGATTTCTGTATGGTTTCAACTTTTCTTTCAGACTCATATGCCACGAGGCTATCTCCCGTGTCCACCTTCGTGAACACCTTCATCAAGGGATTGTTGCGAGGGCTCAATTCTGAATGCTTAGGCTTAAGATTGCTGATAAAATTAATTTAATATGTTCCATATATTTTTCGTGCCTCATGAACCCTCTGCGTTCAAGTTATCGAGTAAGATACTACAGGAAACTCAGAATAGAAGAGAAAAAACAACAAAAATTTTATCGAATTTGAAATTCGATTTTTTGCACGCGTTTTATTGATATTGCGACTAAGTTGATTGAAAGTAATTAATCCCAAGAGTTCCATGGCGTTCCGTTAAAGATCGCGCACACGATATGGGCTCGATCATGGTCCAAGCGATAAAAACAGGCGTTCGGGTCTCGAGAAAACCCCGCTGGGTGGCGGGCACGTTCGAGACTCGTTAGCATAGACTTCGTCGTGCTAAACATAGCTAAAAATGTCACGAAGGGATTCCCCGATAAAGAAAAAAGAAAACAATTAATGAAGCCAAGTCGTGCTGAAAGAATGAAGAATCGTTTCATAAATCGTGTTCAGAAATTCGATTCATAACATTTGACATGCGAAAGAACTTTTGAAAACTATTGAACGAGCAAAATATGGTTGTCATCGAAAGACTCGGAGGGTTATCACATTAACGGAACTTTAAGTATTCAAACTCGTTTAGATTAGCGATACTAAAATAAACATTTGATTTCCCATCAACGTTCAGGATCTTATCTTTCTTACGTCTTAACAACGACAGATGTTTCCTAACATTTTTCCTACATTCATTATGTTTCTGGGCATATAAATCGTAAAAAACCAACCCACGTGCGGAATGATGAGACTTTGGCTGGAATGTAAAAGGTGTCCTATTTCTGACGCTTGCGATCTGTGTGCGAAACGAAAATCCACGACGTTCAAGTCGCTGTCGAAAAAAATTCGATTCTCCGGCTACGCGTTCGTACGAATGAGCCGATCGAATCGTATCAATTAGAAATTAAATTAAATTTCCTTCGAATCACATTTCTACTGGAATAAATTATCATTCATTAATCCGAATAAATTTCTAACTGGATTTAATTAGTTTCCTTATCTTGAAATCTCTCCTTACATTCGTAAGGTCCTTTTCTACTGAATATGTTCAAGATATGATATTGCCATCTGCACGGCGATAAAATTATACGAAAAATTATTACCACATCATGGTTCCCTCGTGCCAAATCGTCTCAGAGAGATTTTGGCAAATCGGTTGTAATTTTTTATACGAAAATTGTGATTATCTCCGATTTTCAATGGAAGTGGACAACTATGATGCCATAGCAATTTTCGACATTATTTGAAATGTTAAAAAAAAAACAATGAAAAATATCTGTTTAGGGCAATTCGTTGATTTTTAAATTTTTTCTCCATTTTGGTAAATTGTCTCGAATTAATTTCTTGAAAATTTTCATTCAGAATCTTGCACAGGACCAGAACAACGATTATTTTTCTGTGAGTGTATCTGCGACGAACGAGAATTTTCGAGACGAAGACTGGAAGTATTTCTCTTGGATACAAACGATGGCAACTTTCGGGGCACCCCGTGAATGATTATTAATGGAATAACGTCTGCACAGGATATTTATAGATGATCGGCAAATATTTTATTAAGATTCTCATGATTAGGATCATGAACGTGTATATAAGTAACGCCAAGTTATAAGTTTCGTATTGATTGCGATACGAGAAGTTTAAAGATCGATAGAATGTTAAGGTTCGAGTTCTTGTTAAGGGTTTTACTCATCGGGTCGGTGAGTACGATGCAAAGTCTCCGTTGATTGCAGTTTCAGGCATCAATGATAAAAAAAAAAAAAAAAATTGTGATTGGGCGACCTGATCGAATATTGACATCGAATTAATTTGAGTTTTTTAAAAACTAATTATTCTCGGTTCTCAGGTTGTTTACGCATGGCATGATACCATGCTTACGGTCACCAGTGAAGAGTGCGTTAAAAGTATCATCAGGTTAACGAAATATTACGATCTAATGATGGATTTTTCGGATGACTCGGTCCCGAAGCATTTACAGGTGAATATTTTAACGACTTTGAGGTTTGTTGCATTTATTGAAATCTGATTTTCATGCTGCTAATTTCGTGCAGGAACAATTGACTCCAATGTTTCAAGGGGCGAAGACACGATTAATCGAACTTCTTCCTTTGGCACGTGAACAAGTATCGTTTCAAGCGTTTCCACAGGAATTAAGGATGTTGAGTTCTACTCGTGTCTACTGTCCTCGAGAGGTAAACTTCGTATCCACAGCTTTTATAAACCTCATATAGAACTACAAAGCCATTTTTTTACATTGAAACTACAAACCGAGGTAAATATTAGCCCCACGAGTTTCTTGTTCGCAAAATCATTCTGGAAGCGGTCATCGGACTTATAAGTATATGCATTTTTTTGGTTTTTCATCCCAAAGAGAATGGCGAAGAGGAAATTTGATTTATTTACGCCTCGGTTGGTGAAAAATGCTGCTAATCATTGTACAACTTTTTTTCATCTTCCATTAGATCTCGCTCACGGTTGCCGAAATCTTCTAGACTAGACTAGACAATCAAGTCGTAAAAGCATCAAAGCTCCAGATGGAATTTAATTTTCTAAATGAACTTGAGGAATCTTAAATTTACGAAATTTTATGAAAATGATGGACCAATGCAGAGTCAAACGGCAACGGCGGAGCCAGAAACAACGACAAGCCAGCCAGGTCCTGGAAAACAGGAACAGCGATTCAAGATAGCGATTCAACCTCCAGGTTCGAAACATAAACAATGCGATGGTCTATGTGAGTGGACAAGAAAAAATGTCAAATTTTCAACGACCTAACGACCCATTTTAATTCTTTCTTGATCTAGTTAAACTTTTGATTGAATTTTTATTTTAACGCCTTCACCTTCGGAAATGATTTTTTGTAGGTTTAAAGCGCCGTGGGAAAATCATGAAGTCGTTGGCTCGTATCGATTCAAATGTCAGAGCTGTAGGAGTCGAGGTTCGCGAAATAGCCCGGGCGTTGGCGAAGCCGGTACCGGAGATCGAAATCGAAGAAACGACGACGTCGCTTCTTACGGATTATCCCGTGGAAACGGATGTCGCTCTCGCTAAAGTGGAGCATCGTCTGTCGACCGATCATTCCTATAAAGCAAGTTTGGTAAGCACGTCACATTTTACCTAAAATTTTTGTCCAACGAGGATCTGCTCCATCCCATGAATTTGCAGATAAAAGACTTGGCCATTTATGGAGCCTCTGATGTCAGAAGCAACGTCATACTTTTGATGCAGAAAATCATGTCCGACCCGGTTGCTGTTAATTATTCTCTCTCCAAAGACCATGAGAAAAGGGCTTTCGATAATTTGGAGCTGTACGACGTTACAAAGAGTACGTTAAATCATCTCAACCTTGATAATTCCTCAAAAATGTTTTTTCATCAAATGACCTCGAAGTTTGGATCGTTAAAATGCAATGAAATTCGGTTCCTCTCCAGCAGAGTGCGTAATCATTATTCCATGTTTCTCCGGGTAATAAAACGTTCCTCCCTCGTGACCCAAAAACAGACTGCATACAAAAGATTGCCCTGATCTTCTAAATTCAATTATTAATCAACAGAAAAAAATGATTTTTCGGTGAATCTCAATGTTGAAAACTTCAGAGTCATTTTATGAAAATAATCAAGTAATGCTCGTCCTTGTAGTAAAAAATAATTTTGTTGAATTTCCAAGCACTTTTGCAAACCTTTTTCGTCCTAAATAAAATTCCTCAAAGACAGGATTCATACTGAGGCAAAGCCTGGAACTATAAACTTCAAAAGTTTCTTGTAAAACGAAATTCACAAATTATTCCGAATTTTGAAAAATGTGCAATTGATTAAGGATGTTGAAGTTGGCATCTTTGGAATGTAACGAAAACTCATAATTTTTTATAGCGCAACGCTAAATTTTTGCAAAGTATTTGGCAAGACTTAATGGGACTAAATAATGAATGAAAAATATGTTTTTTATTTCATTCCAAGAATGCAAACTTCAGTCTCATAATTAATTGTTAAAAACATTTCTGCCAAGACAGATAGTTTATAATTTTCATATACATGTTCCTTGTCCCTAGAAATCAACATTTTTTTATTCGACTTGATCCAGAATATTGAAACATTTTGTGAAACATGTAAGACTTGAAATTGTTCTAATTGTGGAGAAAAATGTGGTGAATAATTTAACACGCCAACGTTTTAGGAGTTGTCTGGAATCGTTTTGGGGAAAATTTTAACGTTACTTTCGAAATGAATCATGGTATCAAGGCATGGCTCCGTCGTACACCCTTACGCTTAAAGCTCCAACGTAGGTAAATGCTCGTCGCCTTGTCTGCACTTTTTTGTTTTAACTCTCGGGAGCAAAGAACCAAACAAAATCAACGTTGAACGTTTTTGATTACCCGAAGTGTTTTTCAGAAAAAATACAAGTCAATTTAATCCGGATGCTCTGGAGATGGCGGTCAAAGAAGCTGATGATCTCAAAACCATCAAGTATAACTAATCAATTCCAGTTGAACACCCCGGAGTCGTATTCACGGTAAATCTCCGACGTAGAAGACGTACAACCTCAACAATGGAATATAAAAGAAACAAAAGCATACAGGAGCCGCTCTCTCAACCGCAAATAAGTTTATTCACAGGTTATTCACTGCTCCGACTTCATGCCCCAAAAACAGAACTGCGAAGGAAAACAAGCTACGCGATATCAGTGTTATCTAACGTGGTGTATTGTTTTTGAAAACCAAAGTGCGTGAACTCCCCAAGATGGTTGATGTTGTTACGATTTTCGTGAAACTCCTACTATGCGGCGTTTCTAGGTTCTAGTGAAATCAAATTGTATCGGTTAGAAATAAATTTGTCTATGATTCATTATTTTGTAATTCCCGCCAAAATTGCGAGCCGATAACACTGCCATTCTAGTTTCGCAATTTTCCGCACGATAGATATTGTCGCTGGCATCGAAATCGAGCGATACAGGCTTTATTTTCCCGCGGATTTCGTTCTGAAGCGCGAGGTTTACCGGAGTGGCGGCGGTGTTAGTTTTCTCGTACAACAAAATGTCAAATTATATCGTGAAGCGTTGAAAGTTGTTTAAAATGCGAGAAAGCGCGGGTCTCCTGGGATAACTCGTGAAGTAAACCGATCGCAATAAAACATAATCGAAATTGTCGAAGCTTTTGTCTAGCGTCGAAATAACGAGGTTATGTTTGCAAATTCGATCGTTCCTTAATTTACCTGCTCGTCCCTTTAAACTTTTTCATCACGACGAATACCTCGATTGCAGCGAAAAAGTTGTCATTCATTTTACACAGTAAGTTATTTTTCCTCCATTTTTCACATTTTGCTTCCTGAATTCCACGAAACTGAGCGGTCCGCTGAATTTTTACGTGTTTTTTTTCTACAATCGAACGACAAAAAAGTCCTTACATCGTGACATTGTGTTATAAATGTAGTGAATAAACTAAAAAGGTTTTACAAACTTCAAATAAACTTCCACGTGTCCAATTCCAAGTTTTCCAACGAATTTTTTTTTTTTTTCAACGTTCGCTGAGGTTTGTTATCACAACCTGAACGTATGTAGTTCGACATGAATAAAACAATGTCGTAGCCTCCTTTGTGTTCCCGATCTTCGCTCAAGGAAGAGCTTGTGGCTCAGAAATTCGAAGTCAATAACGTTGAGAGTCTTGACAATCGAACTATTTTATCAAAATAATACCAATTTTTTAGCTACTTTCTTTTCACGACTGAAAAAACACACTTCTGTACAAACAATGACATTCTCTTTCTGAAGAAATAAAAAACTCACCATTGACGAATAAATGTAACAAAATAAGTAAAATCTCATAAATTTTGAACTTTCCGGTTTCTATTTTTTATAAAAACGTTGAAAACACGTATTTTTTAATGGACTATGTAATTCTCTTGTCCAACTGATCCAAAGTCAATTCTCACACTGGCATTCTTACTTTTTCAAGTAAAACTCGAAATTCCATGCATTGCAGTAGACCAAACTTCCAAAAAATATAAACAATGTTTTCTGGCTCGTTATTTGAACAATTTTCAAGACGTAATATTTCCAGAGCCTGACTCGACGGGCCTAAATTTTTTTTTTCACGAGTCAAGTGATTTTTGCCAAAATTCAAGATCAATCATCACTTTATGTTCTTTTTCCAGAACACCTGAGATGAAAGTTATGGACGGATCAATGGAAACTGAAGAATGCACAATGACCGTAACACCGAAGCAGAAAAAATTCAAACAGGGTAACAGTAAAAACGATATTCAGTATTTTTTGAGTTTCTCCACGATGTTAGAAATTCTTTTCCACCGCTGCTAAGCATTATTGAGTCAACAGGCTCTCGACGGCATCAATTCAAAAACAACTTCTTCCAAAATGATCATTGATCATTTGTCCTTAGTTTGTTCTTTGCCGGTAATTTGAACCCTTCGTGTGCGCACTGGGTGTTTTCTGTCACCGATTTTTCCCGCATTTTTTTTTTTGCTTGCATCAAAAAATAAATTCAGGGCCATAAAATATGAGTAATTCGTTACAAAAAACCCTCTACACTGAAAAATGCATATTTAACGGAATATAACGATTTGAAAAACAACTTGGGTCTGATTAACCCGAGATGCCCTTATGGAAGTGTGTCCTCGCAAGGCTAAACTTTGGAGCAAACGTTTTTCTGGAATTGTTAATTTTTTAATTCGACAATATAGAATTTTCATTTACAATTCCAGCTCTGCTGCCATTTCAAATGTTAGGTACATCCGCGTCGCCCAACGCTGTATCGAACAAGAAACGTAAACACATGTCACCGTCACCCAGTGAAGCTCGTAACCCGAAACTTGTCAAGGTCACGAGGAGGGAAACGTCCGTGGAGAAAAAAGTTGAGGAAGAGCGTCTCGGGGGAGAGAAAGATTCTACGAGTAGGAATGATGTAGAGAGTTCATGCGAGAGTTTTGGGAAGGATTCGAAAAGCAATGGTGAGGGCGAGGAGGCTTTTTCGAAGGAGACGAAAGTCGATGGCAAAGGAGAAAGCAAGGTGGGTGATATAACGCGTTTTTTGGTGAAAGTTAAAACACCACGGAAAAAAGAGGCAAGGGTGATTTTGACGAGATGCGATGCAGCCGAGAAGGTTGATAAAAATTCAGCACAAACTTGTACGACCTCGCAGAAGAAACAACAAGAGGAGAAATTCGAAGCTTCGAAATCCGATGAATCGAGCAGCGAGGAACTCGCCAGAGAGCTCGACAACTCCGAGGACGAAATCGTTAAATCGGACTCTTCGTCGGACGACAATTCCGACTTGGATTCCGTTGCCGATATTTCGTCTTCTGATGACGATACCGACGAGCGAAAGTTGAACAAAGAAAATGAGTCAATCGATGATAAAAAAAATCTCAATGGCACGACCTACGATAAAACACCCACTTCCGGTGTTAAATCTGACGAGAAAAACAATGCAAGAAGAAAATTGACACCTAAACAACTTGAGAAAAAAATGGAATCCACGAAACGTCGGGAGGAACAACGCATGCAGAAACTCGTAAATATTCAAACTCGTCACACATTTATCCATTCTAGTTTTCCTCACATTGTCTCGTACAAATTCTTCTCACGAATCAATATTCTGTCTTGACATAAAATGCAACGAGCCTATTCGTTGCAGCGAATTCACAAACACTTCTCGAAATACCGTGGTATTGGTATTTTTTTCAAACTTAAAATAAAAAATTTCTTCAATTTATATCACATCAAAATTATCCAATTTTCGAGATTCCGATCCAACGAAATCTCCACTTTTTTTCAGAGTTTTTCTAAGACTTTTTTCGCCTTTCCCCTATATTTTTGGTTCCGTTGTATTTTTACTGTTAATCTTTACTGTGAAAATTGTTCACTTTCCTACTTGTAACCTGAATACGAAAGATAAGCCATCGACCAAATATGCCAAAATGGCCAAAATCGAGGAACAGCTTGTTAATTAAATTTGATGCTTTTATAGGAAAGAGAAAAGAAACGTGAGGAGGCGAGGTTGATACGAAAGAAGGAGAGAGAAGCGAGGCGTCGAGAGAAAAAGGAGAAGGAAGAGGCGGAAAAGGAACAGAAGAGAAAAGAGAAGGAGCAGAAAGAATTGAAGAAACAAATGGAAATCGAGTACGATTTTTACAGCGAAAAAAAAAGAAAATAAATTTAACGAAAAAGAAAAATGCTTTATAATCCGAATTAATTTAACTTACAGACAAAAGCAGAAAGAAAAAGAACGGAAGGATCGGGCGAAAGAAGAGGATCGGAAAAAGCGTGAAGAGGCGAAAGAGGAAGAAAAGCGTAAGAAAGAAGAGGAAAGGCTGGAGGCAGAGAGAAAGAAGCAAAAAGCTGCCTCGACTTTCGCGAGTTTTTTTACGCCGAAAAAACCAGAAGCCAAGGTCGTCGAGGAAAAGGCTCCTATTCGAATAAGCAATTTCATGCCCTTTCAAGTCAAGGTCGATATGCGATTAGCACCGGTTTGTCGTCGCAGTCTCAATGATTCCGAAAAGAGGGAGTTCGACATGGTTTGTATCGATAAAATAAAAGGCACGGAAGGTCTATACGTCGAGGAAGTAAAAAGTAGAGAAATAAGGAAATCTGGGAAAACGTGGCCTTCGGATTTGAACGACGATGTTACAGTTATCGGTAAAAATAACAAAAAACGAGAATTTTTAAACGAATTTCGAGTTGAATTCTTGATTTTTAAAATTTATTTTTTCTTCATCCAACAGATGAGGATGAGATCGGCAGTTGTGATGTGGTTAATCAGCCGAAACCAACGGGTGAAAACCAACGTGCGAAATATTTGGCCTTCCATGAAAATCGCCGACCTCCTTATTGGGGCACGTGGAGAAAAAAAAGTCGAAGCGTCACACCACGACGACCATTTTCCCGAGATACCGTGAGTACTCTTTTTCTTCAGTTATTGAAATCTTTTTCGTTCGAAAGTTTCATCAAAAACCTTGCGATCTTCATGGCGCTTTATCCGGACATGCGATATTGAAAAGCAAAGAGGGAGAAAAAATGCAGAAACGTTGAATAATTTTCCGTCTACTCAGCCTCATAATTTGGTCAAGTTGAATTTTTCTTTATTTTTCGTTGTATTTTCTAGGGTATGAAAAAATTTACATTTTTGCTGTAATAATTTTTAATGGCTGCGTATATTTGGACAAAGAGGCTACAGAGTTCGTTTGTTTTCTCGACACAACTTCGATCGAAAGCAAAAGAAAGTGACGATGATTAATTTTAAGTTTTTTGGGGTTCATTCTTGACGTATCTTTCGATTTCATTGAGGAGATATACCGATGATGAAAAAAGTTCGTTAAGGAGATAAATTTCTTGCGGATTTCTCGAGTATCCTCGGTGCGGTTGTCGTTAATCATAGAGACTCAAAGCTCGGATGGCAAAACGTTGATCTTACACGAACGGAATTGTTTACCATTTTGAAATAACGGGTAGGCATTTTTACGATGGACCTTGCGGTGCTTTGCCAGATGATCGCTTCGTGCGAATCTTTTTGTACACATTTCGCACGGATATGGCTTTACGCCGGAATGCGATCTTCGATGTCGTGCCAACTCGTCGGATCGGCTGAAACGCCATCCGCAACCCGCCCACGTACATGCGAATGGTTTCTCCCCTGTGTGACGCCGTAAATGAGCTTTCAGGTGAGAAGCTTTCGCGTAAACCTGCAAAGAACAAAACTTCCGTCAGTTCTAATTAATCAAAGATTAATCTTGTATTCAGCTCGTTATCAATTGTGCTGTCAAACTTTTCCCAAGCATCAGACAGTTTTTCACTCTCCATCAAATTATCGCGTCAAACTTTGAACTCAATTATTTTACTCCAAATTATTATTCAATTTGATGATTACTCCAGAATTCACTCCGGGTCAAATTGACCCAGTATATCAATCCGGGTCAAATTGACCCAAGAACTCACTCTGGGTCATAATGACGCAGTATATTACTCCTGGTCAAAATGACCCAGTATATCACTTCGGGTCAAAATGACCCAGTATATCACTCCGGGTCAAAATGACCCAGTATATCACTCCGGGTCAAATTGACCCAGTATATCACTCTGGTTCAAATTGACCCAGTATATAATTCCGGGTCAAATTGACACAGTATACAATTCCGGGTCAAATTGACCCAGTATATAATTCCGGGTCAAATTGACACAGTCAGTGTGTTAATTCGGTGTGTTTCGTATCGAGAGGTACAGACGGTACGAATTTATGAGACAATTAGTTGTACAAATTTGAACTACCTTAAGGCACCCTTGATAAGTACACGGGAAGCAACGATCATCGACCGCATGAGATAAATTTCGATTCGTATAGTCGTGGGTAGCCAGAGCATCGTTGGCGTTGGTTGACATTAGGAGATTGTCATCGAATTGATTGTTGTTCAAATCTGCAACATTCAAAACAATCGATTAATTTTTCCTACACGTGGTTTTTATGGATTTGTACAGAAATTTTCGTGAAGGTATCCCAACATCATGGTTAAGACGAGTTTTTCAATATGAAACACAATTCGTAGGTCAAACAGGAAAATATTCTGTTGAAAATGGAAAATGACTCTTTTTCCGAATATTCGCAAGGAAAACATGACTATACCGGTTCCTAAGGTGTCCTCTAGCGCCCTGAGATCGATTCCGAGGACAAGCAATGGCTCGTCGTGCTGAAACACTTGTTGAGGTTTGGGTAGTGGCAGATGCAAAAAGCCTTCGCACCCCGGAGTGCAAAGCGGTGTTCTGTCCGGCAAATCCGCATTCCAGCTTCGGTCGAGACACCACTCAAGCTCCGAGTCCAGCTCGCTCAGCTCGCTCAAGCAGCCTGAAAAATGTAATTTTCAATATTTCCAAAAATCCTTCATGAATCATCAAAATCCATTTGCCAGAGTTTATCGAACATCAGAATTTTTCGGTCCTTCAATCAATAAATCGAGTCTGAGCTATTTCTCATAAAAAATGCCAAAATCGTCCACGAGTCAGTTTTCTTGACGCGTGACAAATTTTATTGAAATTATTTTTCTTTGAAAAATTGTTTTGGTCAATTACTCGATGAAACGGAAGTGTTCGTTGTCCAATCGCTCCAAGCCGATGGTAAAGAACAAGTAAGATCGGTGTAGCACTCGGTCTCATCAATTCCCGTGTTCATGATGATATTATTATCAAAAACCTGCGGATTATCGTTGCCGGTTGTCCGACACATTGTTGCTTCGTAATCGTAGCAGGTCGACGTTAAAGCCGAAGGCAATATTTCGCCGGTGTTGTTGGAGTCGACAGTGAGGCCCAGTACCGAGAGCAATAGTTCGTCCGTCATCTCCTGTTGGCAATAACGAAATAACAAATCATGTATACATCGAACGTTATGAAGCATATTTCGTTAACAATAACCAGTTGATAAGCAATCGCGTTGTTTGCACAATCCCATTGGATGCCTAGTAAATAGATAATACGAAAAAACATGAACGGCTAAAATTTCAAAGGGATACGCGGACGCGGAGGAGAAAAAATGAAAATAAAATCGATTCTCCTCGTGTTTCTCGTACCGAACGAAGAATCATTTTATTGAATTATCAACGACAAGTTTCTTCGTTGCTCCAAGATGTCAGAGACGTCGACCCCTCGTGGGCGCGCGGCTCTGACATCCTCTGACATTCCCCAGATACTTATCACGAGAATATGCAATTTCACGTGTTCAACCACCTTCATGTGATTCGCTCGCTATAACAATCACTTCCAACGATTTATATCCAACCAACAAACATCAAATGATCCCTCTTCGTACAAGCTAACTTTATCATTTCAATGTTCCTCGCCAATTTTTTATCCCCCCTCTCTTTATTTCCTTTTTGTCCACTGATTTCTTCTTGTCAATTGTCTGCTAAGTCATCGTTTCCTCCTAAGACAATACGTATATGGGGCATTTCACGTAACATTCTCAAACCCCGAAGTTCCTACTTGCTCTTTTTTTTCTAATCCAAATTCGTGGAATTTCCCATACGTAGTCCATGGCGCACTCATGGAAATTGATTCCTTGGTCAGATGATAAAGAAAAAAGCTCGCTTTTTCGTAGAAACGGGTAAATTTTTTATCATCTTTCTTTTCACAGTTTTTACCATCGTAAAAATCAATCTTTTTCCACGCCTCGACGTTCTTTGATTTTAGGGCGAATTTTTCCGGACAAAATTGAAAAAAAAATGGGGCATAAAGTTACGATACGATGTACAGAATATTTGACGAGTGAAAATAATTCGGAGGATCGGTTTAGCGTCGATTGGAATTCCTGCGATCTCAAAATTCCCACTTTTTCGTATATAAAAAAACAATTTTTGGTGTAATTAATATTTCAGAGTTACGAGAGTTTATTCGAGCTCACATTTCGGTGGTATGAATTATCGTTTTAATCGCGAAAGTAAACTACAGAGCCTGAGCAATCGTTGGTCGGAATTAAACAAAATTCATTAACACTTGAAATAATCAGCGACCTCGTGGGTCGTCGGATCGTATTTTACTCACGTCGAACATCGAAGCGTCTCCAATCATGTTTTTTGTTTTATCGGAGAAATCCGCAAGACTTTTTTGATGCGAAAAATCTTTGTTAGTTCGCCGTGAGATGCGCAACCGAAATTTCTTCAAATGCGAATATTTATTGAACGCGAATCGACGAAACTTTTCTTTTTTTTTTTCAATTTTTCTTTTTTTTTTTTGGTTGCCGTTACAATTCACAACATTTCGCTCAACGATCGTTGAAGTTAAACGAAGAAAATATGATTTTTTCAATTTAGTAAATGGAATTAATTTCAAAATTCAGGTCGAAATTAAAAAGAAAAAAAAACAAAATGTAACGTTGAAGTGAACTTTTCGAGTTAAAATCGCGCGGACGAGAAAGACTCTCGTAAAATCATCACCGAACCGGTTGACACGAGTGCCAGAAGTTGTCTGAAATGACAGAACCACCGGGTAGTTGGAAGTGAGAAAAATAAAACAAGAGATAGAGAGCGAGAGGCGCGAAAGCCACTTGGATTCGTAGAGTCAAGTGGTTTTCCAACCCCCGTCGATGGGACCTGAATCCCGACGAAAGAGAAGCTCCAGGAGATAGTAAAACGGTCCGACGCGTTGCTCCTAACGGTAGCAAATCGCATGCGGCGGGTTTTGTCACTGGTACGAAGATCCCAAGAGCACCGAACGTTATACAGAAATATAATAGAGGAAAAAAACGCTGGAGGAGAGGGACGGAGAAAAAAAGTGATAGAGAATTTTCAGTTTGGTGACGAGACTCGCGATAGCGTAGTCTCTGTGCCACCCGGTACCGTCAGTGCGAACAGTTCCCCAGGGAGTCTGTACGAGCTTTGACGTGGACCATTCCACAACCGTTTTACACAGATTCGTCCAGAACCGTCTCTTTCCTCTCCCACTCTCTTTTTATTTTTCTCTCTCTCTCTCTCTCTCTCCTTTTCCCCAGTTCTCTACTCTCTCTCGGGCCCCAACATTTTTATGCCGATTACTTGCATGTCAGATAAAATAGACCCTGATAAATTTAGAAAATCCTCCAAAAACGTTGGTTAAAAAACAGCCGAAAAAAACGTTTCGATTTGCTGTCGACGACGACACCCTCACCACCGACGCCTGGTTTAACATTTTTTTCCTAATTTTTCCGACAATTATCGTGGACGTGCTATTGTTAAAACCAAAAATTCATAATATACGTTGCTTACTAAAAAAACCACCAAACCGATCAGTCACTCAAACGGATCTCGTATTTTCGGTCGATGGCCCTAATTACAAGAGCCGAAAAGCCACAGTCGAAGATTTTCCACTGTGCCTTTTCGATTGATTAAATGGATTCCACTCAATTCCGGTGTTTGTTTGAGTTTGTTTTTTTTCTCGCTTTTTTCGTAATCAGTAAAATTGTGCGTACTAAGTTTCCGGAGAAATAGTAATTCGATCCTGGATTTACGTCAGAATGGAGTTTCCATTTACGTTGCAGCAATAAGTGCGTTGTACGATTTTCCATTTTGCTTGTTTGTCCTACTGCCAGGAATTATTTAGTAGGAATTTGAAATTTCTTCTTCGTACGCCTTCATTTCCAAATGATTTGTTTCCATAATTACTGGTTTTCATAAAATCAGGATGATTGAAAAATTTGAGAAATTTCAATCGGGCAACTTATTTTTACTCGAAGAAAAAATGTCAGATGTCCAATGAAAGAATGCAGTTGCTTATTATGGCGATTAGAAAAAAAAAGCATGATTCCAAATTAATCAGCTGTAGAGACGAAATTTGAGACATAGTTGTAAAAGCGATGGCGTATGGATAGCAATCCCACGTGCTTACTACTGTCGCGTCATACGATGAATTTATCTTGCGAGAGCGCGTGCTGTCACGTCTCATCTTTCACGCTAATAAATTTAATCACTAACCGATATAATTAATCGTCCCCAATTTATTCTTACGTGTGTAATGACGTCGGAGTGACTTGTTCATCGATCTCATCGACGAACAAGTCCGTTTCGACGATACGTCACGCCCTTTTCTTTCATTTTGACAAAATCAAATTTGCCTAAAATAATTTTAAGAGCACGAACATCCACTTTGATCATTAAAAAATGTTCCAACTTTTTGCTCTCAACAGCACAAACTTCAGGAATCGGGAACGAAATTTTATTCGTACTTTTCAATTTATTGGATCTAAATTTGATCATAAAAATCATAAAATCGCATGCAATGCATCCCAATGAGAAGAATAATTTGTCAAAAACTTAAAAAGATAACGAGTCCCTATGAAAACGAGCAATTCGACAATCTCTGAATATTATTTAAATTTTGTGATTGAAAAGTCGTTGATATTTTGATATAAATTGTAATCAGGGCTATAAATATATTTCTATCGTTTTAGACGGTATAATTATGTTCGTTTTGTGAGGATTTAATCTCGTGCGGGTTACGGTGAGTGTTCTAATCTGAATAGAGCATAAAGCAGCTAATACAGATGGCCTAACGTGCGACACCACGCGGTAAATAACGTTTAGCACTCCTGCCACGATTCTTTTTTTTTTTTTTATCACCCTTCTTCGCGCTTCCTACCATTCCGAATGCGATAAAGCAAACCGACTTTATCTAAATGTACATAAACAAACTATCGTCGATATATAACGTGTAAACTTGCATCTTTTTCCTCAATCATATATTTATCATTTACATTTTAACACGAATATCACTTTCCCGCGTCATCCAACGTCTGTTTTGTCTTTTTGACGATTGTCGAAAAAAAAAAACGTGACACGAAATGGTTAATGTTCCATTGGAAAAGACGCGATCGAACATCGACAGTCAAGTGAATAAGCGGTCGCGACCAAACACTGGCAAATGACAAAACGTCCTGTCAGAGATAAGATTATCGAGAAGAAACAGACTCCGGCATCTCGCACGAGTGTTAACTTATATTTCGAATATCTTGTACTTTGAGTAAGTGAATTTCCGCGATAATATTAAAATAATTCAATTTGTTTATAATCGTACAAAGTTTTGGGTGAAAAAATCTTTTCGACGCTTTTCTAGCGTAAGCCTGAATCGATTTTGATGAAACTTCTACAGGAATGGGATTTGGTAATCTTAAACAATGGGCTTTTACCAATATCGTTCGACGATCGATTCGGATCTCGTCGTTTTTTATTTTTCTTCCAAGTCGCTGCCGAAAGCTGCACACCTTCTTTCGTGGTGATTCCTCGACGTTGCTTTTAGTAACTTCTCACACACTCGTTTATCACAAATTATTATTTGCGTTAGAAAAAATAGAATAAATTTTGCGCAATTACTATAAATTAATAGTAGATAACAAAAAAGTTGCGATGAGCTACCGATCGAAATATTTAATGTACGAGAATCACATATTAGCGCAATTCGACGAGCTGCAAATTTTTGCCAAACTTATAAGGATGATAATCGATTTCAAGCATTATTGATGGTTGTGACGTCGATCAGAGGACGCCGATTATCGCGAAAGAGCACGATACACATTTCTGGATGAGGAATGTAAGAATCGCGGTCCAGGAGCTGCTGGGATGATTAGAAATAAAAAACTTGTAATTGTTGTCGGACAATAATGAATGTAGAAAAAACGTTTCTCGTCGAAGTATTCACTCGAGCGAGTCTCGAGCAACTGTCGTATAATGCATGGTATTTTCATTTTTCGTTGAATCAATGACAAACCTCGAGAGTAGAATCGTGCAGACCAGAATGTCGAGAGAATGAGGAGCTCCGTGCCATATCGCTTACGAAGGAAGTAGCTTTTGATACGAACGTCCTGCTTATTCATTGTTGATTCGTTGGATGAACAAATTCCTCGTTTTCGAGACAAACCGTAAAAAAAAAACTTGCATTCATTTTTACGGCCGAGAATTCATTAAATGAAATTTTTCCCCACAGAAAAAAAAGGCTGGAGGTTTTTGCTGTTGCATTGAGCGTTTTGTTCAATATTTTGACGTATTTTCCTGCAATTATTCCAGAAATGGTTCGATTACGACGTGGATTCCGACGAGGAATGGGAAGAGGAGGAACCCGGTGAATCTTTGAATGGCTCGGACGACGAAAAAGATCAAGAAAATCCTGACGACAATGAATACGACGTTGACAACGAGTTCATAGTTCCTCATGGGTGAGTAGGAATACCGAAAAAAAAATAAAAACATCCTTCAACCCTCTATCGATTCAATAATATTCCAGATATCTTTCGGAAGAAGAAGCTCAGGCTGACGAAGACGAGGAGGACATGGTAACTAAGCTTTTTTATTGACAAGCACAAAAATCTCTGAGTCAGAACAAAGTAATAACTTTTTCATCGATTTTACAGTCACCGGAGACGCAAAAGTACAAATTGAAGCTCCTTGGTGATCAATTCGAAGCCGAACGAAAAACTCAACCTGCCAAGGTGAAACCTCGAATCATCGGCTGCATATGGCAAGGCCCTGCTAACGCCTATCCAGAAAACTGTGAGTTGTCGGGAAAAAAAAAAAAAAATCGAATAAAAATCGGTTTTCTCTGAATTTTCGAAAATTGCGCAATCCTCAATATCAAATATTATATAAAAATTGACATAATAATAGAAACCATGATAACAACAATTCTTCCGATTATTTGTATTGAAAAACTAATTTTTATTGCAAAAATTAATATTTAAAAATCAACAATGAAGAATGAATGATTTCATTAAAAAAATAATAATTACGAAAAATATTTTTTCGGAGTAATTGATGCGAAAATGTTTGATTCGCAGTGTCTGGAAAATTGGTGGAATTTCTGACAGTACGTCAGGCCTGGATACAGGGAACTCCAATATTATTGGGACTCGGAAACGAGTCAGAGAATCCGGATGGGGATGGCGAAGAAACGGCGGAAACGAGTGAAGAGAGAGGAGAGGCGACGAAAGAGGATGGAGAAGAGAGAGCTCCTCGTGTCGGAGCAAAGAAGAAGCGACTGCCAGCGGAGGCATTGCCCGAATTGATAAGACTGATCCACGGGAATACTCACGGTTGTGGTTTTCTCATAAAAGAATTTATGACGTTTTGGAATCGCAAGAAGCAGGAAGATGGTGAGTCGAGTCCACTTTCGAAATCGAGCATTGCACATAAAATTCGTGAACTGTCAAGACGCATGGCCTGTCCGGAGGAAGGTCCCATGCATTTGCGAGCTTGCTGGTACGTCTCTCCGGAGATAAGAAAAGAGTATCTTGGGGACGAGAGTTTGGAATTACCAAACACGTGGAACTACGCTTTAGAACCAAAGCGAAAATCTTTCGCGGAAACAGACAAAGTCCCAGAGAAACCAGTGAAAGAAGAAAAAGAGAAAGATAAAAAAAGCGCACCGTTGATCACGCAGTATACGAAAAAGATCACACAAGAAGAGATGAAAAAACAATTAGACATTAAATCCTCGCCAGTCTCGAGCCCGAAGGCTTCGACATCGCAGGCGAAACCTCCGAAACGAGCTCAATTGATATCGGTCAGCAGAGGTCAAGATTTCCCCAAATCTTCGATCATGAGTGCCTTCACAAAAGCTCAAATGTCACACGATCCCTCAGCAGCGAGTGTCGCGCAAGCAATGCTCCAGAATTCAGCCTCAAAACCGATGGAGACTGACAAAACAAAAATCGGCGATAAATCTCAACCAGAAATCATTGATCTCGATAGTGATTCACAGCCACCGACGAAATGAGCCAATCTCGCTCTCGTACTTCATAACTCCCTCTCTCTCTCTCTCTCTCTCTCTCTCTCTCTCTCTCTCTCTCTCTCTTTCTCTCTCTACTCGACCTATCGTTCGGAATCTTGAAAAAAAAAAACGAAAATTCCTCGTCAAAAGTTCGGCTATTCAATAAATCGGAGACTGCACGACGCCTCTCGCAATCCGATTTCCATCGAGATTTTTTCTCCCTCTCCACGAAGGTCTTGATGAAATTGTATATTATTACAAAAGATACACATATATAGATATAAAATGAAGGAAAAGCATGAAATTGAGATGAAACCTCGATAAGCCCTAACTGACCATTTCGGCGAATTTATATTTATACACCACACGCATCGATCGTTCACGTTCCGCGGGTTATTTCGCTGTTGTCATAGCAGATCTCGTCGTTATACGGAAAGCAAGAAGAAGAAGCCCCGAACTGCGATAAAAAGGAGCAGAGAAAAAAGTGAAGCGGGGAATACTTCGCTGTACGAAACGGAAGATTCTGAATACTTCGGCAACTGTCGGTTGAAAAAAAAAAGCAAAAAACTTGATTTTTTCAATATTCACAAGAATTTCTTGGGATTTTTCAAAGCATTGTTACGTCGTGCAGTTGTTTATATTCCAATATTTTTGGCAACTGGTTTGCAAGTGCAGAAAGTTGTTCGTCATTCGTTATTTTCTCTTTTTTTTATATATCGTAAGAATATTATTCTCGAAATAAGTACGTGCCTCGCATTTTTATGATACTCTGTCCTGTCAACGTCACTCAATCCATCGGAGAATCGTTATTTTTGTTTTTTTTTTTTTTTTCAGAAAAAATTGATAAATATTAAGAAAACATAAAAATTGCTTTATACGCAACGCGTGAGATACGTCCGGATCTCACATTACCTTTGTGATACGTGTTTCTTCGTGGCCTTGCTCCCATTTCCTAAGAGTTATTCATAAAACAATCCGGTGGCTAACTCATCCGGAGTCATTCCCTATCTCTATAGATTCCGGTCACCAACACAGCAAAAAACAAAAAGCTCTTTTCGTCAAAATAACAAACAAGGGCGCCGAGAGACAAGAAGAAAAAAATGTTATTATCGTTTTATAAAATCTCTGTAAAAACGTCGATGATTATCCAACGAGAAGGTTTCAATGCTCCGAGGTTTATCCAGGTATAAGCAAATTTAAGTGCCTAATAAAAAGGATAAAAATATTACGTTAAAACAACTAATTCTTCCGACAAGTCTCGTTTTCTCCGATCACCGTTCTACGTCACAAACTCCATTTCTTCTCATGGCTACCGTTCGATTTATCCAACGGAAGTTATTAAAGGAGCATTCGGATTCGGGAGGATGAAGAAAAAAAAACATGAAAAAACGATGAGCATTTTATTTTTTAGAAAATTTTTCCAGAATGCTGAACAACTGTGCGGCAGAATTTCGATAACCTGGAGAAAAAATGACAATGAAACCTCCTATCCTGACCGAACGAGACAAAATAGACTTGCGCAACAAAAAGGGAGAAAGGTGCACAAAATAATGAATAGAAATCTCATTTTTCAGCGGCTGCAGGTCAAAAGAAATTTTGCAGATAGTATCAACGTTCGTGCGCCTAGAAAATCAATCATGAATTAAGAAAAACGACGTTTTTGGCTGAAGGACGAATTTAAAAAAAAAATTATAACTTCCTAAAATCGTTTGAGTCTCGAAAATACTTTCAGGACCAAAATTACACTTTTTTAGAGTTCCCCAATAGCAGAGCCTTGGTTATTGACATTTTTGTATGTCGGAATTCGAGTTTCTTCCGGTGATATGAAATTTTCGTATCCAAGGCAAAATATTAAAGGAAAGGTAATGAAGTGATACTCGCATTTGCATTTGCTTGCGCCAACGAACGACGAACATTCCGAATTCCAACAGTGCAAAAGTATGAAATTAAGGCTTCCAGAAATTCATGACTCTGGGCCGCGAGGTACGTTTGGAACTTGCTCGGTTGGGCAATAAAATTCTGTCTCGCGTTTAACTCTCCTATCGGAGACATTCTTCGTGTCAAATTGCGCGTGGAGAATTGTTCTTCCCGTTACGTTCACAGTCGTGGAAAGAAATTTCACAATCAGCGATATGCTGAAACGAGAAATAAGAATATTATTTATTTATTTTTAATTCGAATATATGAGGCATTGATTTTTGAGGCTGTTTTTTCTTTGGATCGAAAATTTTCGTAAAATGTCAAAAAAAATTTCGACCTTCATCGGGCCCTTCGACTTTAACGCCAACGCTGAAAAAATGCGCGTCGGGGACGAGGAGAGGGGAGGGTTTTTGACGTCAACAGTATGTTAGAGATCGGTAGGATTGCGGAGAGTCCAGTGACCGGAATTTCCGTAGAATTCCTGGACAGAAGGTACGAAGCTCGAGGGGATGAAAAGGGTGGAGTTTTCACACGTGATCTTTCGTGCAACGTCCCGAGTGATACGAAAATCAGTAAGAGTAAAGAACGAGGAAGACGGCGCAGATACTTTGCAGTTTTTATGCTTCTTTTTTTTTTTTCGTTCCTTTTTTTGTTCTTTTCTCTATTTTTTTATACCCTCGAGCCTGCATGCAGCAGGGATTCACCGAGGAACGAGCCGCGTGCTATGCGACATGGTATATGTACCATGGAAAATAAAAAAGATACCGTACAGCCGACTGAGAAAGATGAAGGAAATGAGAGAAAGAGAGAGAGAAAAATGGGAAAGATTGATAAAAGTTGGCGTGGAGAATAAAACTAGAATGAGAGAAAAGTCGAGAAGTGGAGAGCAAGCGTAGAAACCTGAAGTATCCTTTGGGTACATAGAGTATACACGTTCTTCACATTACATACTTCATACACATCTATATACAATGTATATACAAACAAACGTATATCACGACGCTCACACTCATTGTATAAATATGTAAAGATACATAGACGCCTATACGTACAGAGCTTTCCACGTCAATTCGACGTAAGTTTGATCTCTCATTTTTATCATTGAGAAAAAAGTTGCGTTGATATTTTAAACGATTCTCCGATGAAATGATTATTTTCCAAAATTCGATTTTTTCTTTGGAAAAGTTCGTAGTAACTCTCTGTATAGGATGGGACCCGGCGATGTTTTCTTATTTTTTTTTGTACATGAGAAAGAGGTTTCATTTTTCGATAAAATAATTATTATTCAAAATTGGATTTTTTCTTCGGAATCTGCGCAGTAACCCTCTATGGGATGGGACGCGGCGATGTTTTTTGGATCGAAACCGAAGGATCATTGAGTCTGAGATGTGGGGAGTTGTTCGTTTTGGTTCTCTGTTGCATTTAATGGACAACTTGGAATGAATTTTCCGGAACAGCGAATTGAAAATGGGAATTTTTTATAATGAAATGGGAGAGGGCGAAATGTTGGTCGATTCGTTGTGGAATTTCCTATGCATACGTGTGAGCATATATATATATATTTATATTTCGGTACGACGCGAAGTAAATATCTAACAAAAAAGTAGGTATATGTATAGAGGCGGACGAAGGGTCGTAGAGAAAATGGTAGCCAATAGCGGTGGCTCGTCGTCGTGGTACGGTATTGAACGTCTCTACGCGAGGTCCAGAGATCTTTCTCTCCCTCTCCTCTTTGGTTGCTTCGTACCTTTTGCAGAAGAAGCCTCTTTCCGCTCTGCCCCGGCTCCTACTTGCCTCGTCGCGCGGTGGCGTCTCTCGTCCTTCGCGCCATCTCTCGACCTCATCTCTCCTCCTCCTCCTCCTCCTCCTCCTCCTCCGGCTCTTCAGCCGTTTGCTACTCTCTGTGGCCCTCGTGACCCGACTACACGTCCTCCACTCCCTCTGCCATATAGCAACGTCAACTGGAGAGCAGCAACCAACCGTCCACCCTCTTCTCTCACTCTCTCCATCGGTCTCCCTGTCTTTGCCTCTTATTTCCTCCCTTTCTCTCTTCGCTTCGCCGTCGAGTCCCTCTCACGAGTTCTCTTGTCCCTTTTTCCCATTCTCGCTATCCTCACCGGCACTCCACCACTCTCTCTCTCTCTCTCTCTCTCTCTGCACTTCATCCTCCTGCATCTCCTCCCCCCTTCTTCTCCTCGCACTGACTCGCATCACTCCAGAACTACTACTCGAGAAAGCAGCCCCTTTGCGATGTATCTTTTCGACTCTTTTACCTGCTCCTTTTTTTTTCGCTCTACATGTTCCACGATAAAAACCAGGATCCTCCATTAATCAGGGGAATCAGCCTCACGTACAATTTCCACTACGAATTTCATTGATTCATGAGCCGAATGCCTTTCGCATTGTGACAAACGCATCCGGACGAGCCGCGACGAATTCGAGGCTTAAAAAAACTGACACGTGCGTTCTCGCGAGGATTTCACTGTTGGCCACGGCTTGAATTCCTAGAAATAGATTCCACGATCGCTCGGAGTTGCTCGATAAACTTAATCATAGCGAATAAGGGACCGAGTGATTAATTTAGCAAAGAAAAATCAAGTTTGATTTTCCACTCATTAATATTGCGAGGATCGTACGATTATATTTTTTTCTGTAACCCTCGTACACGTGGGACCTCCTCGCTCTCGCTATGATTCACCAAAGTGGAAGAGCACAAGACAAACGACGAGGAATAACGAGTGAGAAAGTGATTGCTGCGCTGAAGCACACACATCGGAAGCCCAATAGCCTCCGGCCAAAAAGGTTGCAGGAGAGAGGCAAGACGCTACACGTAGACCAACTTAGAGTAAGAGAGAGAGAGGTGGACAGAGAATGAGGGAGGAGGATATATAACCCGGAGGATTCACGCCAGGAGGGTGTATAAGATCGAACCGAGCGCGCGAGAGGGACATGGAAAGATACTTAATTGAATATACTTTGACTGCGATTGATGCTTCCTGTCGAACCCTTAATTTATTCACCTATATGTATCTGTATAATTGTTCATCATCAATAACAATAACAATATTATTCTCCGCAGTACATTTTCGCTTCTAAAAATCGCGATCAAACTCGAAATCGAATTTTAAAAAATTTCACTTGGGAGACACGACCGAGAAAACAGGAAAAACTGTTGTTTCCAGATAAACCTTGAAAAATGAATGATTATCGGCCTTTGCCATCTAATCAGGCTCTCCTAGGATCGAGGGGACGATAAAATTCTCTGTATAAAGAAACAAATTATCTACAAGTGAGACTTATCGCTCGTGAGACGTTTCCCAAATGATTTTTTAGTGAAAATGATCGTGGGTCGTCCTTTCCCTCGTTTCGTTCGTTCGTCCGATGGGATGTTGAAATAATCGAGGCAGGGAAATTTTTTTTCGACCACAGAAATCGTTTTTTCCTCGGGTCAAATTGAGCCCGTATAGTAGGCTAGCGTGACATTCGGACGTTAAAAATTCTAGTTGTTTCAGCCAGTGCGAGAACGAAAATAATTAAGACAACAATGTAAATCGTGTGTATGGAAAAAATTAAGTAACGGGGGATGTTTTTCGCTGCAGCTGCTGTATCTTATGCTAATCCAACCCCCTCTCGTATTCTGAAAATGAAGCTGGCGATCTCATATCTTGTACAAGAAGGCACCAGAAAATACGCATGAAAAAGTTGCTCGTAACGCGATACTCCGCGTCCATAAATCACTTTTCTAAGCTCAATCTGTTCGCCGACACCGCGAGCTCTCGAGTCGAGGAGCGCGGGCTTAAAACTACCCCTCGGTGCCTGGGCTATCCTTGAAGCGTCTCATGCTTGTCCCGGATATATACGCACCCACCCTTCCTGGCGCGTCCTCTCACCGCGTTTCCGGAAAATATAAATATATTTCAAAGAGCGAAACATCGGAGTACGGAGCGCCAGGTGTGCAACCTTTTTCCCAAGCCCTCTGCGCAAATTTTCATAATTTGCTGTGGCATCCTTTGGCTAATTTAAATTTTTTCAAATACACTTCCTCCTCGCGCTCAAATCTCCAACAAACTTCCATTACGAGCCTCATCAGCTATTCAAATTAGCATAATTATTAATTATGCATACAAGCTCGTTCGTTAATATTGAACAATCAATCAATTCTCCACATGGCGTCCCACCTGATTGCGAAGAAAGTTGATTTTTCGATTAAAAGTTGCGAATACTCGAGAAAAATGACAATTCACAAGGGTACAGAATCGATTTACTTAGAATGGAACACCCAGCGAGTATTTTTCTTTTGCATTTCGTGTTCTCAGCCATTTATCAATTCATAATGATGATTGAGTTGAAAAAAAGGATAAACTCCATTGAACGCCATTCCTGGAGAAATTAAAAAACAAAATGTAAACCCCTGAGAGGTCACAAACGCATGGGCGAGCTGCGATGCCGAGCTCTGTTGAGATCGCTCTCATACGGCGTGAGAAATCCAGGGAGAATTGGCTCCGTTGGTATCGCGTGGTACCAACCAGACTCCCCGAGACGGCATCAGGGAGGACGTCGAGAAAGAGAGAGAGAGAGAGAAACATCGGAATTCTACCCGCAAAATGGCAAATGTAGATATTACTGGTCTCGCTGATGCGGAGACTCTTGGCTCCGTTCAGGAGGGACATTTTGTTGAAGAAAACGATTGGTGAAGAGATCTCGAGCCGTGCCGGAGCCGAGCCGTAGAGAGGAAGACAGCGAGATAGAGAGAGAGAGAGAGAGAGAGAGAGAGAGAGAGGACTCTTGTGAAGTCTCTCTGGAGATGAGTCTGGCACGCCATCGTCCCGAGACACGCCATTGGCCCTTGGGACCTCGGCAATATTCTCGAGCGTCTTCTCGCGATAGTCTCCGCGTACTCTCGCCTCCTCTTCCTCCTCCTCCTCCTCCTCCTCTTTTCTCGCGCAGTGTATCGCTCTTTTTTCCACTTTATTTTTTATTTTTTACACCGGCGCGTCCGCGGATCACCGAAGAAAATTACGCTCAATCCTCGACGAGAAACTCTCTCGCTGTCAGCGAAGATTATACCGGTGTGTGCCCTCTCGCGTAGGGAAGAAGGGAACTAAAGAGAAAAATGGGAATCTGCTTGCCGGTTACCGATCTTTCTGCCGTATATAAACATCGCGAGCAGACTGGGTTACACACGAATTCGTCAGCGTTCCTTTCCCGCGGCTCAACGCGTGAGAACCAGGTGTAGCTCCATTTTTTTTTTTTTTTTTTTACGAATATTTTCGCTCCTTCCACATATTAGCAAAAACGAATTATCGCCAGCAGAGATTCAGCCGCCTTAGAGCACGAGAAACTTCGATCGAGATCGACCAATCCACGCGTTGAATCGTTTTGCATGCGTTTCTTCGTAATTCCGGAAGAAAAAAAATATTTTCAGAGTGAGAACGAACCTATACCGTGGACAATTGCACATAAAATATTCGAACGATTTTCCAATAATGAAATTCAAACGTAGACGAAAAAATCTCTTCCTGGATGGTCGACGATTCGTTCAAAGATTCGGGGGAGCGTCAAAAAGATTGGTGAAGATCGTGTGCGTATTAGTACAGAAAATCCTGCATATAACGTGTCCATTATCATAAATAATATACAACAGTTGAGATTGAAAAAAAAATGTTTGAAGGTATAATGGAGTC
This sequence comes from Campopleginae sp. 14b, assembly GCA_030522525.1. Lineage (NCBI taxonomy): Eukaryota > Metazoa > Arthropoda > Insecta > Hymenoptera > Ichneumonidae > Campopleginae sp. 14b. The sequence continues at coordinate 112,406 of JAPYYS010000818.1, read as the reverse complement.
GAGTTCTTTAAAGAACGGTTCGATGGAAAAGCTTTTTCTATGGCAAGCGTGCGTTCTGCTCGTTCTCGCATATAAGAAAAAATTGAAACGTGATAACGTCATCGAGAGGGAGCAGTTCTCTTGGCTCCGCTATAAGGTGCGAATAAGCAAGTGCCGAGGGCGTCTATCCTACGAATATATCTCGAGGATATACATACACAAATGTTATGTGTTTCTCCATTGGATAGATGGCGTTCGCTCAGTCCTTGAGGGAATTGTGCCAAATCTTTGGTAACTGACATGGAGTAGGAAAGACTTGACGGCCTATACAGCATACGATATATCAGGGTGTGCATAATACACGTGTAACGTGTATTACGGGGGGGTGCTAGGCCAGGCGGAGGGTGCGATGTTCGTTATATAGAAAAGGCAGACATAGCGTGTGGAGAAATAAGCTCCACAGGGATGAAGGGTGGAAGGTGAGAGGGGGTGCCATTATGGAGATGGATCTTTCTCGGAGCAAAGGTAACGTCGCTGTTCCGATGGTGCGCTTTTGGTATATCGTACACGACTGACATGTATACTGCTTGTGGGTATATGTGTGCGGGTCGAAGATACGGGGATGGTAAGAGGGGTCGTTCCGAGTGGCATTCCGGCGGGGAGTGGATAGAGAGTAAGAAGAGGGAAAGATCGAGAGAAAGCGAACGATCGAGGAGGGCTTTCACCGAGAGGCAGGAAGAAAGGGGAGCAATGGAGAAATATACGTCTCGAGTTGTATATAGAGAAGCAAACGGTGTGGCTCATCGGGGGTCGTTGGTGGCAATATATCAGCTCCTTGTCGCCCGTGAGACGCGAGTAAGCCTGTCGGCCAGTGCCCATGCATACCTCTCTCTCTCCCCTGATGCTCGTCCACCCCCACGTTCATTCCTATACCAACCCTTATTCTCCTCATCCAACCTCCTTCTCCTGCCTCTCCTTTATACCAGCTCGTGTTCTCGTCCTCCGGAGGCCTTACGGCCGAGAATCGATAGCTACGTATACACTGTTACGTGCGCGTCTAGCCTTTCCAAGCGAGATAGAGAAACGGCATTCCCTCGTGATATGGAAAGGAAACGATACTTTCGAACCAGGTGGGTGGATGAAGAAATAGCCTCTTCCAACCTCGTCCTCTCTTGGGCACGATAACGCCAGCCAGACTACGATTACAATTACAAATGTCTTTCGCGAGCTCGGATTTTAGCTTTCGGATCAGTACAAATCTTTGGGCTACTTCGCACTGTATTTTCCTACCTTTTTCAGCTCCCAATGGACTTTACCAACGTAATGAAACACTCACAACTCTTCCGAATATCCTTTACATTATCTGGAAACACGTACTCATTCAGGTCTCTGGATTATGTACACGCCCTTAGGTTTTTATAACCAAAACTTTTATGAAACTAATTTCTAAATCAAATTCTCATCAAAAGTTGCTCGTATATTCGAAAAAAAGGCAGTGACCTTGAAAAATCATCGAAATCATTTGAAAAATCAATCAGATCCAGGTCTTCGATAAATTCCGACCAAAACCTGTGCATTTGAAATAAAAGCATCCCTTCGCTCGGTAGCGAGGAGAATAACGCAGGGAAAGATTCAAGCGGAGAAGGAGAAGGAGCCGCAAGAAGCGGAGGAGAAGAACTAGGAGGAGGATAGTAAGAGAGAGAGAGAGAGAGAGAGAGAGAGAGAGAGAGAGAGCAAGTTGAAGAGAGAAAGAGAGAGGAGTTGTAGAACCGCGCGGATCGATGTGTCGCCGCGGTGTCCAGCGGTCGCGCGGCAGACGCGCTTGCGCTCACCCTTTCCGCTGGCCTTCGTGTCCTTTGTTTCCTATGTATAATCTCAATACACCTGCAAACATTTATGTAACATATATGCGATGCAATCATGAACCATGTACGAAGAGAAAATTCCACAAGGATCGGAGCTTCGCTCTGATTCGCTAAAATCATTTGGAACGACAGACCCGGTATCCTCCTGGTTTCTGTCGCAGAGAAACACCCTCCGGCTTTCCAACTTGCTCAGCCAGCCTGTGTCACCAACCCCGAGCTAGGAGCGACCCTCTTTTTGTCGTATATACTACGTATACTTTTAAACGCGCTATACACGGTTGTAGGACGCTTCCCATCTGGCGACACCACCCCTGCGCGTCCTCAACCTCATTTTCTCGGTTCTTGGTCACCGCCCTTTTCTTTTCACATCTTTCTGCCCGAGATCTGTCGATTCCTCAAATTTTACCGTGCAACATTGTAAGGATTTTGCTAATCCTAACACTCCCTGCCCACATTTCGTTTTGTTTTGTTCGTCAATATTTTACATTCTTTTTAGAAAAAAATGCGAAAAATTAAAGATTCCCATATTGGGGTAATTTCATTATGAGAAAATTTGAGTGAGCGGATATGGCCGGGAAAAAATAATATAAAAAATTACTCCGGTAGCGTATCGTCCCTCGGAAAGATTTCAGCAAATACGTATAGCACTTTTTCATTTCAAATTGCGCAAAAAGTCACAAATTTTGCGCTTTTTTTTTTTCTAGAAAATGAATGAAAAAATGTTATGTCTTTGCAAAATCGCTCGAAGGAACGATATGCTACCGGGGAATTATGACGTCATAGTAATTTTTTATATGAAAATGAAATTTAATATTTTCAGTTTTTTTTTGCAACTATGGAGTTTTTAATGATATGATTTGTCTTTTTTATGCAAAATTGAGTGTAAACGTTTACTGTACGATCCAAAATAGGGTTTTGGTGCAGAGATTTTTGTGATTTTTATAAAATTGGTAGTGACGACAAATTTTGAGTTGTCTTCTATATGAAAATCGACAGAATATGTTAAAGTGCTTCTGTTAATAGTTTTTGCGATGTAGCTCAAAATTTTCGTTGCTATCTCGTGGTGACTCTGTTTATCTTGCGTGGGACATTTCCAACGATCCGCCCACTGCGAATATGTATGTATGTAAGAACAGGCACACGAGAGTTATATATATATATATATAGATGTGTCCTGCTCTCTCCTTTCGAGAGGTCTGATTGCTGTCCTCCTTTCCGGCTCGGGATGTCGTTCCCTCTCGTCGTTGAAACCGCGAGGGGAACTATAGCTTCTCTGCGACAGTCATGATTGGTCGTACTCGGGGACATGGGCGTGGTCAACCTCCATTGCTCTTGGATATCTCGATAATTGCTCTTCCCGTTTATATATCATCGTGATTTATCGTCCAATATCGTGTTTTACGATATTAATCCCTTTCGCCATTCCTAAGAGAAAATTTATCAGCGTTTTGAAAATAGAACGACAATTTTCTTTTTCTTTTTTTTTTGCATTTTATGCGAACTATCCGTAGCTGCGAATTTTGGAGCAAGCGTCGGAAAATTTTTCATAGAAAAGCTTGCCCAACCGTTTTGACCGACTTAATTTTTTATTTTTATTGATGATGACGACGATTTTGATAACGAAAACAGCATGCATTCGATGCATTGGCCTTGATTAATAAAGTTCGAAGACAATTCGGCAAAAAATTGATCGCGATCTTTTTGTTATTTATAATGGAAATCGTAATTGATTATTCTTTGCGAAGAATTGGAATCGATAAGATTCGATCTTGCTTGTGTTTCTGAAAAAAAATTCGAAAAACCTTGCGACCAGTTTGCTCTATTTTTTTTGTAGTATGTCTAGTCGTGTCTCTCTGGATGCAAAATTAATTAAGTGGCTCAATCAGAGATAAAGCTGTAGGAATGAAATGAAAAAAAAAAAATGCAGCGAAATTGGAAAAAAATGAATGTTTGAAAAATAAAAAGGACACACAGTGGGTGTCCCGGTCGAATGTCCGGGACGGGTAAGTCGAGAATATCGCGATATATGACAGATAGCTGTACGTATGAAGCATCGAGGAGGATTAACGAAGAGGGAGAGACCGAGAGCGAGATGAGGAGCAGGCGAGAGCTATAGTGAGAATGAGCGTGATGTTGAGACATTGCGAAAGAGGCAACGAAGAAGACCGTAAAGCGTTTACTGTGGCGTCGTACACGTTGTATATATATAGCGAAGATATACACGCGGCATGTCCATATTAACTGAAGAGAGTACACGGAATATGGAGGAGAAAGAAAAACAAGAATGAGAGTGAGAGAGGAATAAAAAGAGAGGAGGAATATAAAAGCATAGGGCTGGGGAGGAGCTGAAAATACTCTCACGCCGTTCTCTCATATCTTTTCTGTGTATGTCTGTACCTCATAACGACATACATATATGTATCGATATACACATACATAGTAACTGTATGGTCCTGTCGTGTTGGGGGATAATTGGGACACCGTGTATTATCGCTTGCGTGCCATACGCGCGCACCGCGGTTACAGCGTGTGATTGGATAGGCGGAGATGGGTCGCGAGAGATAGCTGACCCTAACTAAGCTGGTACCGACTATATATATATACATATATATACACAAATATACGTGAAGAGATAGAAATTGATGGCTGAGCCGAATAAGGGCTCAAGTCGCTCTGCCTCGTGCCGGTTAATCCAAGTCGGTTGCGTCGCTTCGGATGCTAGAAACCGACGTAGATGAGCCAATGTGAGACAGGGGAGCGAGGAAGGGCGAGCCGGTGCAGCAAGGGGTAGGCAACTGCGTAAATATCTATATATACCTGGCTATAAGGACCATCTTCTCCATCTGCAGCAGCAGGAGCAGCACAGAACGCGCGTTTACCTATCTACGTCATGGCTTGATGCATGGCGTGGGCGTTTCTCCGTCCATAGCCCATCCAGGGGTTCTCATTTAATTATAGTGCACCATCTCACGCCGTGCTCTCTCAACTCCGATGCGAATACGCTCGACAATGTATCCTCCTTCAAATCCCGTACTATCATTCAAGTCTATGTGTATCCGCGATCTCTCAACGCGACGAAAGGTCGCCCTGGACATTCCATTCCATAGAATCGTAAGCCCTTTTCCCGCGGTATTCACAGTCAACCCGTGCCTCTCGCATCTCCTCCTCGGCTTATGCACGGATTTACACGTGCCTTAGATACCCCATAGAATTGTATATTAATACTGCATGCGGAATTGCATGCACTTCGATCTTAACTCTCATCGTCCCTATACCTTTATAGCTAAAGCCACTTGTCAGATCCAACACTCGAAATACGTCGCGTCCATTATATCCACCGCTTTATGGGTATGTTTTTCGACGTACCTGCAGCATATGTACTCTCGGCCCTCTCGGCACGATCGCTGATCCAACAGCATATCCGCCGATCCACGAGAATCATGAAAGATTCTTCAAAAGCGATCTATTAGCTTTCCCAATCGATGAGAAATTTTTCATCGGATGAGAACCCCCGAATGAGGCAGCCGCATACTAATTGCGTAGCTACAAATTTCAAATCTTTTTCGGTAAAAAAAAGTATACTCTGGTATTATGGTTAAGTGAGCTAACCAGTGTTGAGATTATAGCGCAGGTATCTCGCACTGTGTATAATATCGTGTGTACGAGTGCATCGTCGTTCTGTAGGAGCCGTTTTTTTTTTTTTCTCGACTAATCGATGTGAAGATCGGACATCTAAAGATGAGTTGTGATAAATCTGTGGTAAATATTGCGGTCGCTTAACTATATTCACTGGCATACACTCACTCGTAGGCTACGTATATGTTTATATACGTCGTGCAGGTATAATGGGGAAAAAGGCGTAACTCACAAACGATTTGAGACGCGTAATGAGTTGTGACTTACGCCTTCGGAGTTTGTTACGACTCGATGTATAAGTGCATGTAATATGTGCTTTATACACGCGAGGCCGCGCGTCATTCTTTCGCTCTCCCTTTAATTTAGAAGCTATTCAGTACGACACAAAGCATTCCCGGTAGCTCATATGTCATCGTCGTTCTCCAACACTCAGCTCGCCTTATAAGAGAGTCGCCCTGGATGCTGCTCTCGCGAGCCAAGAAAAACGTCAACATATTATATTCCTACTCTCAGAGAGAACCAACGTAAATGACTCGCGCGCCCGGTATACTTGAAAACTATTTCTCTCTTCTCTTGTACGTATCGCCATTAGGACAAGCGGAGGCTTAACTGCGGTAAGCGATCGCTAATTGACCTTACCACAAGAGCACAACATATCGCGTACCGTTCTTTTCGGATATGCGTGTGGTCCGTGCCGCGCGGCGTGGTTAACTCTTCGTCCTCCGCTTGATAGTCATTAAGGAAGATCCTCCTCGCGCGTTTCAGATATTTTCCTTATAATCTCTTGAGAATGTCTCTACCGATTGAGCGATGAATAGATCGAAATCGATTCGCTTATTTCGTCATGATTTTCATTATATTTTCAGGATTTTCAGGACACAATGCCTGGAGACATAATATTTTATTTCTCTGCGTTTCATTTTGTTCCCCGTCGGTCTATCGAAGAGAATTTTTTTGCAAAAAGCTCGAGTCGTCTCTAGGATAAACGAAAGAAAAATCGTGACAAAAAAAAAATGAGGAGTTTCGCCGGTTTGGAACGTTTTGCCAAAATGACGATTTTTTTTCCTCGGGCGAGACAAACGTTTGAAAACTGCCCCACCCGATGAGACGAGCCAAAAAAAAAGGACTGGGAGTTCGCGAAACTATGGCTTAATTTTTTTCACCGAAAAAGAGAAATTCATAAATTTAACCAGAAGCTCAGCGGGCTCCCTTGACTCTTTGGGACTTTTAGAGAAAACAGAGCGCAGCTGGTCTGCTTAATGTGTGGTATATACATATAGTTTCGGTTTTGCTACGGCTCGAGTCTGGCGAGAGTCTAGCGCGAAACCGAGAGTTATCCGAATCTATGCGGACGGTGTTATTATATTTTATGACCGGGTGTCTTCCTCAGGCACCCTTACGGCCATATCCATACACATCGATACATATACACGTTGGATATCGATGTATACACGTGTCGAAAGAACTAGTATGTGGAGCATTAGGATCGCCCCGAGTAAATCGGCGTTTAGCGAATATAAACGTTGTGATCGCTCGGACGCATCTACTATAATCATTTCCTGTTTTCTTGAGGCAGTAGAAATTCGCGTTGTGTTTCGCTCGGAACATGCAACTGTTGGCCGAAAAAGGAGGAAAAGATCGTCAGTAGAAAAAATGCAGCTGTCGAGCAGGGAGAACTATTCCCTCGCGCACTGACGTACCGCGCGATTCTTTCTTTTGGCATGTGTGCCGGAATAGATATTCGAAGTGTATGTAGTGTCTTACGTAATAGCCTATTCATTTTTTTCTTCCACTGCCCACGATTTGCCTCCCCCTGGCAAGAATTCTCATTCAGAACTTTCTTATGCTCCAACTTTGTTTTTTACCTCTGATTTTTTTCCCTTTCTTCATAAAAGATAACCTGTGGGAAGTTGGCTGCAACAAAAATTCCTTCAACTTTTTTCCAACTCTTTTATTTTCTCCACTCCAGCTCCGCCGAAAGTCACAGCGAAATATTGAGCTGTAGAGTCGAAACTTTCGACGTCTCTGATGAGCCAATTATTTCTGTTCTCCAGATTCTTCTTCCCCCCCCCCCCCCGTCATTCCTACACGTACTCGATTATTCTTTCGCTATGACCATCAATTTTTGCTCCGATTTATTTTCCGCTTTCCACGATTCGTATCGCATTCTCTCATTATCTCACTTGCAAGGCTATGAAACTCTTGAAAAATTGTTTTCTCGAGAACTCGCGAGTTGGGTCGACTGCACGAGAGAGATAGCCTTGAGTCACCTTGCAGTATGATTGTCAATTTGCTGAGCTCGATCCCAGGTAATATTCAAAGAGACGGTGATCGCCAAGTGCGATTCAATCGTACTCGGAATCTCGTCATTCTTTCTCGTTCACTCAGGTACAATCATACGTGACTTCCGGTTGATCCCTCCAGCAGCAGCAGATATTCATTGCCAAGGAGCATCTCTCGCTTTTCGACAAGTTCCCGCAATTTTTATCTCTCCACTCCATACAGACACACAAAGTTTAATATCTATACATATTTTCATCTTGCAAAACCGTGTCCACACATACAGGCTGTCCCGGAAGTGACGCTGCAGGAACGGCGAAGATATTTCGATTACGATTTATTCAGATTTCATAGGAAAAAGTCTTTGTCGAACTCTCAGAAGCAACTCTCAGCCTTATCTTTAAGCCGATAAAGTTAAAGCATCGACTCGAATGTCCACGTCCAAGCTTTCCTCCTTGAAAAGCCCTCTAACCCATGCAAATTCTTTATCACCGATCCATCAAGCTTTCATCTCGCTCATAGAAATATTACGTGATTTCTTGACAAGAAGACTCGGTGGCTTTCTCGTAACGAAACGTTGTTCGACGTAAGTTTCGAGACACTGCGTATATGCATTGCTTTTATAATATCCTGGCGTACCAATAAGGCCCACGCTCCTTCGGGTCGTACTGGTTCGTTCTCTCTGGCAAAGTATCTACGTGTAGGATATACTCGACTCACCAGTTTGCTTCTGCCGATGCATTTGCACTCTGTGATCGGAAGAGTGCAACGGGCGCGCACGCCCGTACTCAAGGTAGTTACGTGCGAAAGTGTACGAAGGTACATAGCATCTATATGTATGAAAACGCGGTATAGATGTCGGCGTGCACCTCTGCCCTGCTACCGCAATGGGATGGTGCACACACCGGTCGCGCGCGTAAAAGTCCAACCGAGGAGAGTCATCTCTTTGTCCTTTTTTCATTGGCTTCTGGTGCGCGTGATTACCGCGGGAATATATCCGCAGCAGTGGATATGTAAACGTGTGCTCTTGGTGCGATACGATCCGAACGAAGCGGAGAGCAAAAGAGACGAAATCTTGGGAATGAAAAATAAATCTGGAGAAGAAAAAAGCGCCAATGTGGAGAAGAAAGATTATGAAGAGAACAGGGGCAGAAAATAGGCGACGAAAATATCTCCATTGCCTGCTCCAGCCCCCGGAAGAAAAGTCGAAAAATTGTAAACTAAATGAAGAAAATTTTCGGAGTAAATTTCGCTAACAACTTTGAGTCGATGAATTTTGTAGAAAATGACTGTTAGCCAAGTTTGAGCGAAGATTAATCTTAAAAGTGGATGGCAAAGACCGGTGGAACGATGCTACGAACGATCGATATGAGAAGCATCGGATGCGAGGCTAAACCGAGCGAAAAATGGTTGCTGTCTCGATCTGTGTGCGAACAGATTCCCGACCCGAAGAGAAAGATGCTACGAAGAAGAGGATCATGGAGGAGAATGAGATCATATGAAGGAGGCAACGAAAAAAGATGAAAATGGAAGAGAGGCTAAGGAAAAGATAGCACTAGGGATGAGCACGAGGGGGTGCCACGAGACAGAGAGAGCAGAGGTTACTTTTAATGTCTCGCGTCACGCAGCCCAAGGCATCGCGAGGCCTCGCCTCGTCTCCTTACTAATTTGGCACCAATTTCCAAGCAACCTCCCGGCAAAAACTAACCGAACCATATACCCTTCGCTACACTACACAACACACATATATTTTTATATATAGTGCTCGTATGTCTGTTGTATAGCTATACATGCGCATACATATGTATCATGAATTGGCGTACGTACAGCGCGTTTCTCTCTATACTGCGTGCTGAGAGCGAGCGCACGCTGATTAAATACTGCCCCCCGCATGCCCCGCCGCGGACAGCGCGCTCACTCTCGCGATGTTTTCCCACACTCGACCTCGACTCAACTGCTTTTGCTCTCCAGTCGTTCCAGCCTCCCTATTTTACTCCTTCTCCCTTTTTGACGTCCTCTCCCTCTCTCTCTCTCTCTCTCTCTTTCCCTCTTTTGTGATATTCGTCTCACCGAACTTGGATCCACATACATTCGAACCTCAAGCAGTCCGCTTGCCATAGAACTTTGTATTATGGAAACTTTTCGTTAGACCCAATGACCCACGATTTTACGATGTCTACGATTTTCGAGTGTGCGTTGCGATAAGAAAACGCTCGTGTCTGGAGAGTTTGATGCGATTGATGTTCCGTAAGAATTCAAGATTGATCAGGGACACAAAGCCCCTGAAGAAAAAATATAAAATAACGAAGAAAATAACTCAATTTTCGAGCAAGTGTCGGTAGTGAATCGACAAGAAAACAGAATTAAATTGGTCAACGAATTATTGTCTAGATGTAATTCGAACTTGTGATTTTCAAAGTGCTCAAGAACGATAGCAGTTGAGAAAAAAGACTGTGGAGCTTACTCGTATTTTCATATCTGCCAAAGACAAATTATCGTGCCCTCAGGAATTATAATGACAGGTATACAGCGTATAGCAGACTCGTTACTCCTGGAGAATTGTTTTTTTTAACAATTATGTTTCATTATTGAAATGGAAAAGTACGTTAAAACTTTTTCTACTGAAGATTGGAAGGAATTTTCTACAGTTGTTCTTGCACTTGTAACTTCTGTATGCCATGTTTTCAAATACCTGTGTAAATCACGAGAAGTGTGCTCAACGATTTTCTTATGTAAATAATGATCCAATTATAGAATCCTCTCTCTACCGGTTGTTATAGTCCGTACTGCGGCAATACTCGATCAATTTGCCGAGTGTATCGAGCACTCTTTCGCTCTCTCTCTCTCTCTCCGGTGCTTCACGATCTGGCCAGCAAAATTTTTTTCATTTTTTTTTCGCTCTGAATCGGAGAGCAGCTCCTCTCGGTATTTTCCTCTCTTTGGCAGCCGTTTTTTCTCTCTCCCACGGGGCGCGTTGAACGACTCAATTAATTCAGCGAACAGCGAGCTCGCACAGAGTCCGCGAGCTCCAGAGGCCGTCGACGGCGCGTCTATTGGATGAAAATCAATGACGCGCCCGAGAGAGGTTTAATTCGTCGCTGATCACTCCCTCGTCGAGAGCAGCACGTCGGGTCCCTCCAAGACAATTTATACAGATATATCCATATTAATATACCAAATCGATTACCCAAAGCCAAAAGGGCTGCTGATCGAAACTGCCGCGTGACTCGATAGGCCTTTTTATTCCTCACCTCGCCTACGTACACAGCGATCTTGTACGAAGCCCACAAACAGCGTCCACTAAGTGGCCCCATCGGGGACCGCCCATTCGACAACATCTTCGATAACATCCACGCGCTTATGCAAATACCCATCACAGCGGGTCTCACTTCAATGACGATCGTATGCCGCAAGGACCTTCCCGACTTTTTCACCTTCTCTCACCGAACACCATCCTCTTTTCTTATTCTCAAATTCATCACCGTCCACAACAGGCAAAATATCATGAAAAGGACTTAACGAAATGATGGAAAAAACGAGGTTGACAGAATTCAGGAACAGCCTCCAGAAAACAGCTGAGCTTACATTCGAATCGTCTACACCAACGACCAAGTGGTTTGAAGTCGCAACCGCACATACCAAGATCGGTTCGATTCGCTCTGTCTCGGAGATCGCGAAAAAAAAAAAAAAACCCAACCAAAGAGGGCGGTATATCACGGACTAGTGAAGATAAGTTTTTCATCGGAGCATCTTTTGCGTCCATATAGCTCGAATGACTCCCCGCTGCTTGACCTCATCACGCTACGCTATGGGGGTCTTTGTAAAAGGCATATCGACTTCGTAACCGGTAAAGCCGACCGTTCCACCCGGTTCAAACTAATCAGCTTTTGTCTTAGGATCCCGGGTGTGTCTTGGTTCATGGAGGCCCGTCCAATTGGCGCGGTTTCGAGCATCATCATTGCGTCAAGCGGGGTGGTCACCACGGCGACACTGAGAACGTCCGAACGGAGCATGTCTGTTGCGGCCAACTTCCGGTTGTCGTTGAAATTCGACTGGAGCTCATGACAGCTCGTGGTTGAGGTTATAAAAATGCAGCCAAAAAGTACCGGTTGAAAAAAAAAAAGTACTCGCAGTTTGGAATATCCCAAAAAAATGGCACATGGTGAAGGTTTATGGCGGCCGGCTTGGGTCCGCGGTGGAAAGATCGAACATGTTACTTGGTTGGGCAAAGATGTTTTGGCCTGGTGCTTAGGTATGCACATACTTTTTTACGACATAGTCCAAAGACGCGAGAGTCTGAGATGGTGCTCAAAGCCGGAGAATGGCGATGGAGTCTCGTGTTTATCGGGACATCCAACGTCTCATGTTTTCGCATTTTCCGAAAAGTGCCACAGAAATCCAAAAATATTCGTGCTTTCTTATCCTGCGATGAATACAGTGTCCGAATGTGTTCAAGCCAGCCCAAACGGCTACTTGGCAACTGCTTTCACATCCACCGAGCATTTGATTTCTTTGGGATCTTGTCCGACTTATTCCTTGATCATATGGTTATGGAGAACCGGTGAAAAACTGGCGTCCGTCGAGACGCCCATTCACGATCTCGAGGGGCAACTCATCGCAGTTTCCCTCAGCAAACCTCCTTTCGTTGCTCAGCTGGGTCGTCGTTCAGAAAAAATGCATGTTTGGGCAACGAGTCCAGCTGGTAAAACGATCATCCTGACGGGCTACGAAGTGACTTTGCCAGCAGGAACTAAGCCACATCACATGGACTGGTCTTCAGAATCATATGAGCCACAGCTCGCCATCGTTGACTATTCGGCCAACGTTTATATCGCCAATCATGACGGTACTCAAGTTGTTCGCGCAGTACTGACTCAACGATGTGGCTCGTGCGTCGACTTCGAGGAACCTTCGGTTCGGTGGTTCCGCGATGGAATTATTCTCCGGACGACCTTTTGTCAGATTCGTTTTTATAAAAAGAACGACAAAAACTTGTGGCATAAGATCTGGTACGTCAAATCGGATTTAAAACCTTCGGTCCTCAGCGTACATCCTGCAAAAAATACCAAACTCTTCTATCATACCCACGAAGGCTTCCTCATGGAACTTTCAATCGTCGAGGGTGAGCAGGAACCTGTGGCCGAAAATCGATTGCAATACGGTGGTGTTTACCGTTTTGTCGACATGATTAATCCTTGGGAACATCATTTACTGGCCAAAGACAATGGTGTCGCATTGTCCGTTCTCAATTGTTACGATGGCCGGGAAGTGGCCAAGCTGGACCCTGAAGTAGACGGTGAACTAATCCAACTATTGTCACATCCTGACTATCCGATGGTCGCTGTAACCAGCAAACAGGGCGAGCTCGCACTCTTGAGTCTGGTTTCCCCTGAAAATCCATTCGTCCTCGCCAAATTTAATCTCCAGAAGGAGAGACTCGATTTGCTTAAATTTTCTCAGTGTGGCAATTACCTCGTCGTTGGCCGGAGAACAACCGGAGTTTGTTATTGTCTCAGCTTGATGAAAGATCAGCCAATCCGAGTAATTACTCGGCTGGAAACTAAATGTCGGATCACGGATGTTCTTCTTTACGATGTTCAAGGAAACCTCAAACTTTTCGTCCTCCCAGTTTCGTCAAGGACAGTTACTGTAGGTCGTTTCTTGATACTCTATGAAGTGACGATCGGCAGACGCGATTCTGCGGAAGCATCGATCTACTTGGAACTTCCTTTCGCCTATCAGTTCCTCCATCACGCACCAGAAGGCATTGAATTTCTTATGGCGACGCCGTATCTCACGAGGCAGGTCCATCTTCTGGAAATCAAAGGCTGGCGCGAGATAAATCTCGTGGAAGCTGTTGCTTCTGGTCATGAGATCAGCCGCGCAAGATTGCTTACCAATCGTGAGTGGATTACGACCGCGGCATTTGATGGTCGGGTGACGTTGAGGCATGGGAAATCTCGGAAAACGGCAGTGCGACTGCAAACTCATCATAGAAAAGATTTTGGAGTAGCCAAAGCTATTGGCGGAGTTTCCGGTGACCTAATTGTTGCGCTGGGTCGTGATGGTTCTCTGGTTGGCACGAGTTCCACAACAACCGACAATTCTACCGATCGGGAGCATTCCAACGAATATTATCGGGTCGATTTCGAAGAATATGACCGGAGAAAATCAGACATTCTGGCTGATTATTCGATATTGAATGCCCGAGTCCTAGAAATTCTTTCTACGCGTTTGGGAGTGTTTCCGCCGATGGAGAACGGCGTGAAAAAGACTTGGGTCGAGTGGCGCGAAGAGAAAATGATTGTGGAAGAGGCGGAACTGTGCTCCCAGGAGAAGATGCTTCTCCAAGCCGATTTCATGACGCTCCGAGCTCAAGTCGCAGAGTTGTTGGACAATAACGAGAAGTATGTTGAAATTGAGAGACTACCGGTAGCAGCATTCGACCTGGACAATGAAACGCGTGACTGGAGAGTGAGGTTAGCTCGTGACGAGCGAGATGATGCGCGTTTGGAGTTGGAGACAAGTTCGGTGTCGATGGACAGGGTCGCCGGTTGGATGAAGTCGACGTTTTCGGCTCGGCAGAAGGTTGTTGGTTGTTCGATATTCACCATGTCTGACAATATCGAAGTGACCAATTACGCCAGTTCCGAGGAACATTCCAAGGTCAAAGAAATGCTTGAACAGGCCCGGTTCTTCAAGGATTGCATGCAGACCGTAATGGAGAAGGAAATTTTCGCTCCATGGAAATTGTACACATCGTCGCAGCTGAATCTGGCATTACAGCGCAAATCCGGACTAGAGCACGTGGACGAGAAACAACGAATGACGGCGCTCCTCACGGTGGATGATGAGGAGGATCCAGATACAGCTCACGAAGACATCGAGGATCGATTGGCAAACGAAGGAATGACCACTCATCGTTTCCTAGGACGATCCGAGAATTATTACTCGCAATTCGAGTGCTACGGGTATGTTCAGTTGCTCTTGAACAGCCGGATCCTCATAAATGATTGCAAGATGCTGCGTCGGTATTTCAACGAAATTTTCGACGAGACTTATGCTACGAAGGAACGAGAAATGCGCGTGATACGCGAGAAGCACGAGCGAATTCGCTACATTGATTCGGAGCTCCGACAAATGTTTGGCCAATCAGTATCGAACCTGCCAGTAGATCCCGACTGGAACGACAAGGAACGTCCTGACCGGCTAGCTAAAGTCCTGGATCACGAAGTCAAGGTCAAACCTTATATTTCGGCTTCTCAGCAAGAACTTCTCGATAAACAAGCCTTTGAGGCTGAAAGGATAAGGCAACTGTTGTTGGCTGATGACTTCAGGGAAAAAGCTTTGATGAAGATGATGGATGGGGTCTTGGAAGTTCGTTGGGAAGACATAATCAAACGAGATATTACGAAGCCAAATTGTATGCTTACGAAACAACTGGATGATTATAATTCTGAAGATTTATTGGCTGTTCGTCAGTACGAAAAAGATGTTGAGTTTTTGGAAAGCGAGAGAACGCGTTACAATCGAATGCTCGAGACCGAGCTAGCAAAGATAAGCTTCACGCTCCGAGAAACGGTTGAAAAGTTTAACGCCAAGATTCACGATTTGATTTTGTTGAAAATGCGCGTTGAGTCTGCCATACAGCAGCTCAATCTTCGCAATTTGCGTGATACTCTCAGACACCTTTATCGAATGAGAGCCTTCGCTGCGGACGATGAAATGAGGGAAAAAATCGCTACGAAGATCAAAGTTCTCGGTCGTCTGAAGGACGAGCTACAGATCCTGCAAAGTCTTTTGTATGACTACAGGAATCAGTTCGAGGCGTTAGTCACACGCGAGAAAACGATCGAGAAAAAGTTTCGTAGCGAGTTTCCATCTTTGGGGAGAATCAGCCTTGAGAATCTCGACAAAGAGTGCAAACGTCGTCCTCGAGTATCTTTGAAAAATGCCACCCCGAGCGATCTCATTGAATTGGGCAGAAACGTTGCCTTTCGCTCCAAAGTCACGTATCTCTCGCACGAATGTGCTGAATATTTGAAAAGCTTGGACGTCATGGACGTCAGACCTCCTGGGTTGTCGGCAAACATAGAAAACCATCACTGGGATCATTTGATTCGCCTCAGACGAAGCAGGATCGAGCTCGAGATGAAGATGAAGGCGCAAATGGCTGAGATTGTTGAGACTGAAAAAACGATCATGAGCCACGAAAGGAAAATGGTTGATGTCAACGCTGACATTGATTCCCTCAAGGAAACGCTCGTCGCGATGAGACAAGAGAGAACGGACTATGACTTGAACATTGAAGTACAGTTTGTCCTGAAAATGGGACAAGTTGAGGTCAGACCGAGTGAACGACGCGGCGACATGGAAAATGTTCTGTTCATCTCGCGCAAAGAAATCGAGTCGGTGAATCTAATGATCGTTGACGCTGGTCATGGCAAATTGAAGGCAATGAATCACACCATCAAGTTCCGGCGTGGAATTATTTTCACGGAATGGGAACACAAGTGTTTGAAAATGAAAATCGCTGATTTTGAGGATGATCTCCGAATGGTTCAAAACGTTTTGGTCACTAGGGACATGAGGTTGTTTTTCAGTAAATACACTGACGGATCGACGGACGATAAATCCCGGCAGCAGCTCGAGAGGGAGATTGAGGAAATAAAGAAAAACTGCGAGAAACAACTCGGCGAGTGGATAGATCGATTGCAATCTGTTGAGATAAAAATAAAAAATATAAAACGTGAGAACGAATCAATGGATCGAAAAATAGAAAAAATGAATGTTATTCGATGGGAACTCGAATGGCAGCGAGACATCGATGGTGAAATAAGAGCGACGCAATATCATGAACGGGTTATGTCCGTCTTAACCAAACGAGCAAAACTCATCAGAATATTACACAAAGAATATACCGAAGTTCTCGCACTCCAAACCGAACATGAACTTCTTCGTTTACGTAAATTCCCCATGTTGAATAATTTCAAGACTTTGAACGATGATGACGGTGTTTCTTGAGGACTGTTACTTAAGGTAGTTTGTTTGACGTCGTCAAATGTAAATATATAAACGTTGAAGGCATCTTCATTGATTTGATTATTTATTTATTCATTCGATTACTTTGGGGATTATTTATTTGTTTATTTGTTTGTTTGATCGTTTATTTATTTATTTGTTTGTTCAATTACTTATTTGCTTTGTGAATATTTTTGTAAATTCGTATTCA
Source organism: Campopleginae sp. 14b (assembly GCA_030522525.1). Classification (NCBI taxonomy): domain Eukaryota; kingdom Metazoa; phylum Arthropoda; class Insecta; order Hymenoptera; family Ichneumonidae; species Campopleginae sp. 14b. The sequence goes on along the minus strand of JAPYYS010000818.1, from coordinate 95,414 downwards.
TTCCATTCAGAAGTCTTCTTCTTGAGCATAATCCGAGCTTTTGGTGGAATGAACTAGAAAGAAACCCACCAAAATGATTAATCCTGAGTGGTAGCCTTGCTCCACTTTCGTTACGCTACATTCGACGTATCTCATTTGCATTTGTGCAAATTGTGTTGCCAAATTATTAGAACAGAGAGAAGAGGCGAAGGGAGGTTTTCTTTCATTCAAATACGAATGAGAATTGTATTTCAGGAGACAAACGGTTGGTTTTTCAATTTTCTTCATTATTTGATTTATGTCGAGAATTATTCGATCGAGAGAACTAAACGAGTTATGTCACGTTTTTGAGTCTATAATATTGATTTCATGATTACGAAGACTACTAGGGAATTGATTAAGTTTCATTAATCAAGCGCTGTTTGTATTGGTATTGTAGCAAGAAAGCCGTATTCTTTTTTTCGATAAATCATTTTTGAATCCATTTTCGTAAAATAAACTACAAAATTTACGTAAAAAGGATTCGCCGGCTTCGTTTTTCTTATTCAGTTGATAAAGTGCCGACACGTTCACGTATCAATTTGGGCGACGAGAAAATTCCCAGGTGGCTGGCTCTGGCCCAGTATGGCTCGATGAAAAGAAACCGAAATCTCATGCAGAGACGATTAAGTATAAAAAAAAAACGAGTGTCCCCCCGACCTTGTTCCCCTGATGCCGAGAATAATCGTAAACTCCAAGCCTCCGCATTAAATCCGATGACTACGGATGTCACCTTTGCGGCGATATGATCGTTTAATTAATGACATTCACATTTTTAGTATCCAAACCCCAAGGATGTGTGATTTCTAACTACACGTCTGGATCGTCTGACAATTTCCTGTGTGTCGCTTCAAAGTGTCACCGACTTTTTCCTCGTTCGACAGGTCGATTGATGATTCTATTTTCGATATCCGTACAATCGAACTCCACGACACCTCGTTATTAAAAAAATAATTATGCCAAAGTCTCATTAATGAATAAATGATAAATAATTGATGAAAATAAAAGGAGACAAAAATATTTTCATCTATTGTTTTAAATCGTTCGCGTTATGGGAACAAATGGTTTCTAGGGTTTCTTTTGGTCAACGAGTATTTTCGAATTATTGCTCATTCCCGATCTACTTTTATTTGCATCGAAAGATGGTGTGCTCTTTCTTTCCTCATTCCTATCATTGGGTGGTGTCTGAGACGCGTCGTAACTCTCAAAATTCTGGTCCATCGGCTAAAAGGATTCGAGAATATACTTTTCGTGACTACCCTTGGATACAGGGGTGAGATTGCTGGGCGAGAGTAAATTTTATTCGGACATGGTGGATTCTACATGCTCAACACTATAAAACGATGGTCCGAATTTTATACAAGAATAGTGTGGCGAGAAAAAAAGCTTTTCTGTTTTTTTTTTTTTTTTTTGCGTCTAGTTTTGCTGGCATAGCACGGGGGGCGTTTGCATTTCAACGTTTCTGCGGTGCGGAAAGATAAAAAGCTACGGCACTCCAATCAATGCAAATCAAATCGAGGAGCCGTGAATACAGGAAATCGCGTATAGTCAAATCGGCCGTATAAAAGCTTCATGAATGTAAATGACCGGTGGTATTCTGTAAATGCTGAAATCCCCCTCTTGTTCCCGCGCCAGTTGTGGACCGCGGTCGAGTGCCAATCTGTTAATGCGTTTGCGCGATTGCCAGGCAAAAAGCACGCTCAAAACACTTGTGTGCCTCTCTCTCTCTCTCTCTCTCTCTCTCTCTCTCTCTCGCTCGCTTTTCAACTTTCTGTCGATTTTCCTCTCCCACTGTTTTTCTTTCGCCTGGATAAACTTTCAACTGACACTCACGTTCCCAAATCGACAAAGTACATCTCTGCATACTCACATTTCTACGTACACGTGGAAGGGAGACCATCGTTCAGTACGCAATTTTCTCGCACCTCTCTTTTTCTATATCCATATGTTTTTAAAATGTAAGAATTCTGCTCTAGCGAAAAGCACTTGTCGATCGGGGCTGAAAAATGCACGTCAGTTGTATCAAACTGTATATAGATTTCCTCTGGGGATCGTGGGAAAAAGGATTAAACTGCGGACCGATAAATGTTGGAACGGTGTTTGTACGCGTGAGTGGTTTGTGCTGATAACGATAACGATAAAAAATCCGTCAAATGCCGTTTGTGCTGATAACGCAAAACTATTTTCCAGGCTAAAAAGTTCCGGTGGGAAAAAAAGTTTGGCGAGCAGGACACAAACGTTAAGAAGAACGTCTCATCGAAAATGGCACGCTTGTTATTTCTCTTTTGTATCCCTGCATCGGAGTCTTGGCAGTAATCAAAGAAAATTGTTTAATTGAGCGGCTTAGAAATGACAGAGTGTCCGGGCTCTGTTCGGATTTGGCGAATGCTCGCGCATAAGAAAGAAGGGCAAAAGGAGACTCGAGCGGTTATCCCTACTCGGTCTGTAACAAAGTATATATGCGCTGGTCCTTTTTTGGGCCATAGTGCATCGGCGCGGAGTTGGCCGGGGACAAGGACCTTGATGCATACACGAAGAAATAGGCACACGTGGATTCGGGGTATAAACTGTGTAAAGGATCGTGGAAGACGGCCCTCGAAAATGTGTGGGGCGTTCTCATAAAAATTGACACCGTCTATACGCCACGGTGGGGCGCGAGCCTCGAGGAAAAAAAGATGCAAACGTTAGGGCAAGCGGGAATAACCCGTGGCGCGCGAGTTACGGAAAAAAGAGAGACTAAAATGTGAGAGAAAAGGATAAAGAGAAAGAGAAAAAGACGTCCAAAGGGATGTGGAGTAGACGTCGTAGAATGATGGGGAAAGATATATAAATGGGAAGAGGGTTGTGAGGGGAAGTGGAGGGTAAGTTTTACGGCTCGCACGTTGCGTCCAGGCTATAGGGACGACAGTGAAACTCGTTATTATATCCCCGTGAGCTGTACTTGTTTCGCAGCTCTCGCCTTCTCCCAGAGCGCCCCTCTGATCCCTCCTTTCTGATCTCGCCGTTGCTGCAATCTTCAGATTCCCTGTGTGTGCTTCGCGTTGCAGCACTTTCGCTCTACTGTGTCTCGTGGCGGGCCACTTTCAGGCCATAAAGAGACAAAGGAGCGTTCTCGCGGCCCGTGCAACGCAGTAAACTCTCATTTTCGCAAAATAAAGAATTATGCGCGCTCGCGACTACGACCATGTCACGGGTACATGCTTCTTTACATGGATGAGGACGCAGGTTTACTGATCCTTGTAGTCGCGCGTACACACGTATCCGCGAATACCTTGAGAAATAACACGCCAAGCTCTCTTTCTCTTTCCATATGCACAAGCCCCTTAAACCCCCTCGATGCTCCTCCGCGCTTGTTGCATTCAAACCATTTGAAACTTGTACACTGCTTCCCAAAACATTTTCCATTCTCCACGAAACTTTTCATCTCCATAAAAAGTGCCTTAATGACTTTTGCAAGTAAACTCCAAGTCATAAGGAAACTATAAAGAAAATCCTTCTGCCTACCAAAGTCAAGACACACTGCGTCATTGATGTTATATGAATATTGGAATGTGAAAATTGTTCAGTTTTTCTTTCAAACGACATTCGGCTTACGTTTCATCGTCATTTTTATTTTTTCACTCTCTTAGTCTCGTGCACAAGTGATTGCTTGACATTTTACTCGCAAAGTCGACCATTCGAAGTCATTGATTTCAATATTGGAATGTAAAAGTTGTTAGATTTTTCTTTCAAACGACATTTCATTTTTCAGTCTCGTAGTATCGTAAAAAAGTGCGATTGTTGGACATTTTACTCGCAAAGTTGACCGTTGAAAACGTAAAATTTATCGTACATAAGCCACGGCCGGTATTCCCATGTTATCCGATGTACGTACTGCTCTATCGTGTAATTACGTCTGTACGTCGTCTTTACATTAGTACGACGTAGGTAAGTCCAAATATGGAGGGATTTATGTGCGCGCCGTTTGTAAGGAACATGAGGAAGTAGCATTACGTATGCAAGCCCGAAGCGCGGCCAATATGTTTGAGAGCTTGGCGAGGGGATGAAAGCGTCGTCGTCTTTGTCTTTCGGAGGATTTCACGAAACGCGATGCGATCGACGATCGTGAATGGTCCGTTGCTCGTTGCCAAACGAAAGAAGCTTTCCAACTTTCGAGCGCGTCTGTGTGCTTTGGCTCGAAAGGGGAAAGAGCAATACGTTTTCGCCAAGGGGTAGATGTTAAACTCACCGCGAAGAGAGCTCGTATGCATATGCTTGAGAACTTTGATCCCCCATGAGGAAGAAAGCTCCAACATTCAACGCTCCGCGTTCTCCTTGCGATCGTACAACGAGGCTTGACCCAACTTGAACGCCTCTTCCACTCTGACTCTCGGAAGTAATGCCGCGTGAAAATCACCTCTGACCCGTCACTCACATCTTTCTTCCTGATGCCTCTTTGGAAATACCTTCTCCAGGCAAACCGTGAACCTCCAAACTTGGCTCAAAAATAAATGCACAAATGTGTTGAATATTCCATGAACTATTCGTATGTACTTTGGCGCTCGGAACTACTTTTCTGCATTGGCAAGTCGGGGTAGCTCTGGAATTCGCGTATGTGAGCTGAGGGGAAGTTAAAAAACCATTTTTTTTTTGAAAAACAAACAATGGAAAACTAAATTATTTGTTTTATTAATTTTTTTCGCCAATCGATTGCGTGCACGTGACAAATTTGTATCATCGCGTTGATCAAGCGTTACAGAACTGCATAGAAAATGAAATGTAACAGTTTCGTGGTTAGCTACTGGCCTCGTTAACACAAGGCGGTCGTTTACCAAATGAATATTCTGGCTCGAATCCCAATGGGGAAAAAATGAGAAAGAAAGGGGCGAAGAGTGCGAGAGGCAAAAGATTCTGCGCGGTATATGTTCTAAGCCTGAGATGCGGCCAAGCAAGAGAGGCCGGACCCAAACGAGGACCACAAATACATTCTCGAGACACACATCTCGGGGTCGCTTTACGATTACGGGACTAATCTCGTTTTAATGACGGGGTCCGAAAGAGCGTCGAGCTCTCTTGGCGAATAATGAAGTGTCAAATCGGCTGCGGTGGGCGTGTGCCTCTTTCTCTCTCACAATATTCTTCCTATGTTTCAACCTGCTATGACTCTGCCAGTAAGTTTCGCCTAGAAATACGTATATGCACATTCACATTCTTTCTATGGGTTCTTCAAAGTTTAAAAAATCTCCATTTATTTGAAAAGTATGCGGCCAAATTCAGAGCCAACAAATTTAATATCGTTCCGCGATGAAAATGTTAAAGAAATCTTTGAAGATTGTCCAGAAAATATGGCAATTTTGAAACTTCCTCATTTTCGCTTCGGCAAAATAAAAAGTCCATTTTTGTTCATATTTATTTGAAATTTGCATGAAAATAGAAATTTCGCAAAATTGCACATAATTAAGCGTCATCTCACGATTCTATTCAGTTGCTATAAGATTTTGATTTTTTGTCCTGTACAAAATAGTTTTGAAATATTTTTAGGCCACACTTTGAACTGACAAGATGGAATAGTCCATGCATTTTTTTGATGATAACCTTGTGTATATCTATATAGAATTTTGTCGATGGTCCATGATCCCATTCGGAGGACGTCCCTGCCAAGGCTCATTCTCGCTTATAATATATTCCAACAGGCAGATTTTAATTAGCAACGGGAGGATCTCGGCCGTTACCACTGCCATGTCCGTTTCATATCCCACACGCGCGGTTCCACTATTATTATCATTTTTTAACTCTCGACGCGGTTGTTCAAGCTTTTGCTCTATATTTCTTTTTTCCTGCATATTTCCAAGGACTTGGTTTGCATAATATGTGGAATAGCTTAATTGACATTACAATATAGTCCGAGACTGGAGGACCTGAATTTTATAGCGAATTATATTTCGTGGATATTCTCATGAATTTTCAATCTCAGAGTACAACGTTCCTTGTTTTTTTTTTCATGATCGAAAAATTGAATAAAACGTTAAATTTTATAAATAAGAAAGGAAAACCGTGTTGATTACGAAAACCATCGATATTATGAGGATCTGCGTTCCAGATGAATAATTAGACGAAAATCGTGAGACAAGAATTTCACCTCCCACTTATAATATTTCGCACGCAGATCTGAACCTCCCCCAATATAAATACCTTTGATCTATACGAGTAAGTGAATAAATAAACAAGTCCATTTTTATTGGTTGGTCGAAGAAGATGATGCAGGATGCATGCATAGAACGTGCGGGGAATGGTACCTTGAAAGAAAAGAAAGAGGGAGAGAGAGAGAGACTTTCATCTCTATGTAGCCGAGCAAATTCGTTCGTCCTTCCATGCACGTCGCGTTTACTTCTTATACGCGGTCGCGCGATGAGATTTCTCGCGAAATCTCAGTTGCCATTAATTCAGGCACGGCCGACAGGTCACTCGAGTAGAACACCACCAGGGAGACCCATTATAGATATTACATGCCCGAGAGGAAACGAAGAGAAGCAAATGCAGCATACACGTGAAAAGAGACACAGACACACGTAGACTGGATAAGCTGAGATGTCGAAGAAAAGGGCTCAAGTTGGACAATTGGATTGGGCGAGTAGCACAGATTGTGCCCTTTCCATGACTGAACTTGAGTGTCTAAAACAAGTCGATGCAGACACACATGTAACAAAGTGTACATATCCGTGTATATACTGATTTAAAAGTAAAGTTGTATGTGCATTGGTACAGCCTCCTGTGCCTTCTAAGTTATTGCCCGTATCGAATAATTATTATTGTTGTTTGCTTTGAGAATCTCGCAGGTCGCCGGCCTCGCTTCTATATACCTACACTCATATACCGTCTCAGTCTATACATATATACATATAGCGGAGGTGCAATTTATTTCTAAATTTATTACCGATGACCGATAGTCTTGTGCTGGTATCTCCTTCTTTTCCACTCGTGCTTCTTACCCTCGCGTCTTTTGGCCTCTTCCTTCTGGAGGAAGATATTAAGAGAGTGCACGAGAAAGAGATGAAGTGGACTCGGCATAGAATCGAGGGTTGCACAGAGCGCGCGAGGATAGCTCGCGAAAACGAATATATCGCGAGAGAGCTCGTCCAATGATGCAGAGAGCAGCGAAGCTTGCTTGGCTCTGCCACGAGCAGAGAAGACGGGATGAGTATTGATATCAAATAGGGATCGAATTGGTACTGTGGCCTCGCTGCCCATTGCTTCATGCATTCCTATATACATATATCTATACAACACACTTTTTATCTCATTTTTATTCATTTTACATTATAGATATGTATACCACAGATGTTTATACAAAGATATTGAGATTCGCTAAGGCGTGTTTTTATAATATTCTACGTGCGAAAGGGTGTGCACGTGCATTCATCATCATCCCTGCATGCAGTAGTATCAGCCCTTTTCCCTAGCAAATATAAAGCCTCCTCTTTCACGAATATTGCCTTTGAAAATATAAATCGAACGTATCCAAAAGTCACGATCTATTTTACGATTTATACGTTCGTGTTTAGGTGTGCGTGTGTGTGTGTGCGTGTGTCTCATGGAGTGTGTCCGATGCATTTTGGGCATCGCGTATTGCTTCTCGTTGTCCAGAGCAGCAAAAAATATAAAAATACTTTGGAGGATATTCTCGATGAAGGGAAATATCGTTTTATACCGAATCGATGGTGGATTACGAGCAATTTGCAAACTCATTAGTTATATCGTGTCGACGGTTGATTGTGAGAGGGGAAGGTTGAGGGAGACGACGAGATTCACACACGCATAGGAAATTAGTGCTTCATACTCATCCGTGAACGCAAGGGCCCGAGATCCAATGAAAGAGCATCACAGGTACATATTTACCTATAACGTACCCCAAATAAGCCACCGAAGAGTTCTCACGCAGTTCGCGTGTGCAACTCTCGCGGAAGACCTCTACCTCCGAGACAAAGATGGAGGAGCTGCTCGAAAAGACTTATTCGAAAGAGAGTCGTCCAGTCGTTGGCTACTTTTTGGAAGCTGCCAGAGCTCTGTGAATTTTTTTTTAAAATTGATGCGTTTCAGGGCATGCCAACAACTGATGCCTTCTCCCTCTGTTTAGATCCTCAATTATCATGGTTTTTTTAATCTCAAAGTTCACGGGAGTTCTCTCGTTCTCCTGGGCCATTCAGCATCAGAAAAGAGCTTAGAATACCGAGTTAAAGATTTTTAGAGTTTGTATTCGTGTGTTGAGATCCGAGGATAAAAGCTTTGCGCGGTATATTCGCAACAAACTTAAATACAGGTCACGGGTGCCTCTTTTACTTTTGTCTGTATGTTCCAACGTATACGCTCCTTTCTGCTGCACTATATAGTTATGCAGGTGTAGTTGAAATCTGCAGCAGGTTTTGCACATATATTTGCAAGCCGTGCGATCCTCCGTTTGTTCAAAACTCATCGTTAGAAAAATCTGCGGGCGTTGCTCGCGCGAGTCCCCGCTGCTCATTTCACTTTTTACTTTTTATTCTTCCGCAGCCGAGTCTCCTCATCCTCCCTTCTTATCTCCTCTCGTGGCTCCTCAAACCCACCGAGTATATAGTAAACTTTTATTTTTCCATCTCTACTTCTTCACGATTCTCGGAACTCTGCACGCGCATACTCATCAGGATCATCACTAAATTCTTCAGATACATATTATCGGGAATTGTGATAGCTTCGTAATTGTATCCATTAAGAGAGCCTCTCGAGATTCACCGATAATCTTGAAAAACCATAATACAAATGAAAAAACATTTCTAGAAAATGTTTACCGCACACATTACAATAACGACTGAAACTAAAACAAATTAATTGGATCATCAGTTTGTTTTTATTCATAAATGGGATCGTTTGAGCTTCGTATTCACCTTTGCTTCGATTACGAACCGGAATTTGTGTCGCAAAAGCGACGATATTCCGTTGAATACGTCGAATTATAATTTTTTTCTCAATCGCAGAAGAGTTTTGCAATTGCAACGACGCATTTTTCCCAGAAAACAAATTTACCGTCGACATTCAAAATTTCTTTGGCCACAATTGAATTAATATTCTTTGGCAGGTTTTGGTTAATGGATCATCATTTTTTTAACGTTGTTCAATTATCAAATAATTAGCGTAACATTGTCTCTTCGTAAAACTCGCATGACGATTTTTCTTGACGCAGTGTGATGAACGGCCAGCAGTTTTTCCATATGATTATATTTACCGCATAAACACCTATCGCGCAAACATTTGCCTCGTCAACATTTACGGCGCACCAATTGCTCCGCGTAATTGTACGTGCGCAATGAATATTGCCGCTGGAAAGTACGAGCCGGTTCATTTATTCTATATGCTCACTCGTGGGATAAGAATAGATGATAGATGTGTTTGTTTATAGTTCTGTGATTCCCCATAATTGGCGAGAAAATCAAATTTGCTATCATTTCGGAATTTCTTCGAAAAAAGTGAAAGAAAAAAAAATATTTCCCAGACTGAAAAAGTTTGAAATTTGGCATTAGAACGAAATGCATTTTGTTTTTATTCCCAAAAACGAGTTTTGGTCTCGACGTATAGTTTTTAAATAATCTAACGTAAATGTATCGAAAAAGAAAAAAATAAAAAAAGAAAAAATTTCAAATGACACCATTACGTACACGCAATCGTCAAATTACTACGTTCATTATATAATTATAGGTTATTTTCCCGAAATGAAATTGCTCAACTGGCGAAGCTGAGGAGATCGATGCATTTTTATTACGACGCGCGTCTCCCCCTGAGATCGTAAAATTCAAAGATGGCGCGAGCGTTGAACGAATTATCTATATATGTAACTACACATAGTTTCGGAGATTCACCTGTCAGTGCGACCTTCGCGAGACTCCACGGGTTCGAGGACACCAATACATATCTATATATACATTTGTATATATAAAGATTCTCTTTTCGCTGACGCCACGAGGAGCATTGGTACAGAGCACGCTGGTTTCTTCTCAGTTTTCCGGCGACTGCTTCCAGGCAGTAGGGGCAGCCATTACGCAGTAGTAAATATCGTAACGACTGTGTACGAGGCGACCACTTCGCAAGCTCTGCTCGGCAGAGTCTCGCTCTTCCTCTTTCACCTTCGCTTATGTACAAGCGAGAATAAGGATAAGAGCATGAGAAAGGATTAGAGCTCACGAGAGCGCCTTAACCACGAGTAATTATGTAATTGCCGAAGAATTACTTACCGGGGGCTGGCGGTCTCTCGCGGTCCATCATTCAGTGACATTCCCGAGGCTTTTTTACGGCGCCGTGAGTGGTGGGTCGCCCAAGCTGCCGCGTCTTCTATTTTTCTTTTATTTTTTAGCCTTTGCAACGCCCATCCTCCCATCAAGACTAGAGGGTAAAGCAACCTGAGCGCAACGCTATAGGGACATGATCCTTTCAAATTTGTTAGACTAATGATAATTCGGCCATTATAGCGCACCTGCATTCTCTGGACAGAGACCACTTGTAGAATATATGAAAACGAGCGAGAGCGTCAAGAAAGATAGAGACGTTCTTTGTCGATTTTCCAACAATTGACTTTCAAATTTTCTTGCTTTTAAGATCAGGCTGCAGTTTGCGAGGACATGAGGCCAAGATATGATATCACAATCGCGAAGGGCCATCTTTGCAAGGCTCTGCCATGAGCCTTGTAGTCTTTGCTTCCGTCCCACGCCACGTCCGCTTGTTTCTATTCGGTTCGGCGTTAAGAATATCATTTTTTTTTGGATTTTCGGACTTCCGGACGAGGCCTCAAAACTGTACAAAAGCAGGTGTCGGCAGAATTTCTTTTTTTCTTTTTCTAAACGACAGAGCTATAGACTTCTTCGTTCGGGGGTCAGAGCTCCGCGGGTCTTACCGCGGACGTATACGCACTTGTGATGCCGAAAAACAATCCTTGACAAAGGTGTATGTATATATATATATACATGTATCTAGTGAAGCGAATCGTTGCGTGTCCGTCAATGTCAGCGACGTTTCTCGCCGCAAAGAAGCAAAAATTGCTTCTGTTCATCAACGAATCGAATGACCGAGCACAATAGTCGAAAACTTGTCACGTCCTGCCTGGCTCGTACACGATCCTCAGTCGTGCGTACACATGCACAAATTGTTCTGCGGCATTTTACCAGATGGCCGGGCAAGCTCTCGTACGCATACGATATAAAGAATCGCGTGCATTTGTCACTATATTTATGTCCACCTGACGCATTGTGCTCATGTCCACGCGTTTCTTCCAAAACAACCGGAAAGCTATGTGGTTTTTCCTTCATATCCATCCATACATTTTTTCAATTGATTTACAGCCAGATTTCGTCGAACCTTCGTCATGATTTAATTACTCGATATAATTTTTTGCCTCGCACATCCAACTTCTCGTCTCCGCTACACTTAGAATAAAACAGTTTATCAAAGAAATATATTCACTTGGTACTTTAACGCAAAGATTCATTAACTGTTAAAAAATTTGTTAATGCTCCAAAAATATCTTTGTTATCACGATGAAATTTCATAGGCATAGCCTTTTCCCTTGAAGATAATGATTTGTTCGATCGCTTTCATTTCCCTCAACTCGGTAGATGTCTAAGGTCATCAAATCAATTTGCTATCAAGAAAGGTTGCGCTTTATCAAATGATTAATTGATTAATTATTAATAAATGTTTATTTCAGACAATCGCGACAGGCTCAAACAAATGATTCATCAACTGTTGAAAAACATTTATTTCGCCGTATCCAACTTTACATTTGTTGGCGGTTAGGAGATCGTGGTCCATCCGATTAAATCGTTTTCTCAGTTTACTATCCATTTGTGGATGAATTTTCATTCTAAAATGTGCAAAAACACGCGTCAAGTGAAATAAGAGCATGGCAGCTCGATCCCTCGAGCTGTAGGTCGTGGTTTTTGCGCATCCTTTTGCTTTTATTCAACGAAAAAAGCGCCGAACGGATGGAGGAACGAGTGAATAGATTTGAGAACAATCGTACCGACCGAAAGCGAAGAGACAACGATCTCCAAAAACCGGATGTACAAAACGCGCATCGGTCGTAATATCCCGAAGCTAACCAACTGTTGGTTTGCCATGAGGTTTGACGTCATACAATTAAAAATCTGTAACACGAATACATAGATATGCTATAAATACGTGTCCGCAATATGGCAGCCTATCAGGACGATGGGACGTGCGCGTAATTGGTAGCGACGATTCATTCGATCATATCGACAGATACAACTAGAGATATCGAGAGACGAAGGATTCGCCATACGATCTTCGGGGCGGCTTGGCTCACCTGGCTGATAGTCGCGAGATTAAGATCCGTTGATTCGATAAATTTAAGGGAACCGCCAAAAGAGGGGGAGGGGAGAAGGGCCGAGAGGAAACGAGAGAGAGAGAGAGAGAGAGAGAGAGAGAGTTTTAAAAAAGTTTTATTTTTCTCCGGATCAGGTTCGTTCCGGCCATAATTCCGTCGCACCGGGGCCTAATTTGAACTCGCGAGTGCTTGCCAAGCTCCCTTTACCAAAATATATATAACTATACGCGTAAAGACGAGCCTAACGACATGTGCGCGACGCCTAAATTGCCACAAGATTTTTATCTCTCGTTCCACCACCAAGAGAGGGAAAAACAAAAGAAAGAGATAGCAGAGTGCGATATTCATGCATCGACATGAAGATGCACCCTCCAGTCTTTCCTTCTCGTACCATGTCCAACAATCAACCACCAACCCATTATTATACGCTTCTAAGTGCTATACTATTACCATCCATAACACACATACACACGTGTACTCGAATATATATATATTTATGAATTTATTTATATTTGTGTGCCAGATAACAATGTATGAGGTTTATATTTCACAATCGTACACCCAACTCCGGACCCGTCCACTTAATTAATTGGCGAAAGCAATTGCTATCGAAAAATATATGCAATCAGTCTTGCAGGTGTTGCGTCCATGTGCGCATCGATACCTCGAGGATTTAAATCTCAATCAACACGTTTCCGAAGGCTCGAAACTCCGTCCGTTGCATTTTTTCTATTTCCGATCAATGATTTTCTCCGCTGCCCTATTATTTCGACTTTGATGATCCAACTGATGGAAAATTTCATTGATTCAATTTTTCCATCGGCTTTTCTCTATTACGTCGCGTCTAGAGTCTTTGTTTTTTAACATCGATCTTGTTCACCAATATTGCAGAAAAAATGCAGCTCCCCAAGAACCGTAAAGCGAAAATCTCTGTGAAGAATTGACGGCGGTCGGGGGTGCACGATGGGCGGCCAACAACGCTAACCGGAGACCGCCTTCGCCTCCTTCTTACCATATCTTTCCTCTTCTTTTTGCCTCTCACTTTCTCTCTCCTTCTATATCTTTATGTCTCTTCTCGTCTGAGCTTCGCGTTCTCTCCCACGCTACACCTGTCGTTCCCTTGCGAGCAAAGCCCTCGCACTGTGCAGACCAATTTTCATGGAGTAACTCGAACGGATGAAAATGTATAGTCTCCACTTTTTTATTCGTAAAATTTGATGCGTATTTTCATTCTAATCGCTGTTACCAATAAACTACAATAAATATATTGCTGATCGGCGTGGATCGATTATAATCGATGGAAACATTGTCTTGGCCAGTGGTTCGATGTCGAAACCATCGATTCTTGTTGAATACCCGAAAGTCTCAGAAAGAAGAAGGAAATGTTGTTTTTTCAAGAATCCTTTTTTTTTCTCCAGTTGTGAGAATAATTCTGTAGAAATTCCATCGGGAGAGGATTCGGCAAAAAAAGAGAGCAAAAATGTAAAAATAATGATGACTGGAGCGAAAAAAGACGAATTTTCTGTAAATGAAAAGGTAAGAAAACCAAGCATCTCTCTTCTCGCGGCTACTACGTGCTATAAACACAAAACGCTCTCAACTGTAGTGAGTACAAAATGTTCGATCTCATTATTTCTCGCTCATCGAGATCGGAGGTAGGCGTGGGCGCGTGGCCTTTTACATTCTCGCACTCGGTCTACAAGTTTGAGAAAACAAAAAGAAAGAGGATCGAGACGCGAAGAGAAACAATAAGAAGAAGAAGAAGAAAAAAGGAGGTCTCTCTCGGACAACCGCGAGAAGTGAGATTCACTGATAAACGAGCGGGTGTTTCTCATTTCGTTTGAGATTTCGGTCCATCCTCGTCGTGTCGGAACGAGGACGAAACCCCAGGGCTCGGCAAGCACATGGGCGGGGCAAAACTCGCGCATCGTTCCCTCCAAAGCCTCTGCTCGCTTCTTCGCCAACATTTATTCTTTTTCTCTCATTTTTTTCGTCCATTGCGTGGGCGTTTTGATTCTCGAGTGGCCGTCTTTTTCTCTGGCCACTTTATAATGTGAGAGACCGTGTGACGAATGCAGCATTGAGCAGCATTGAAAAGAATGTTGGCCCGGGAGGTGCGTATGAACATGAGAACGAAGAATCGACAAATTTACCAAACTTGGAGTGGCTGAAAAACGAAATTAAAATCGTTCGGTCAGAACGATACGAGTGACGACACTTTTCGAGACGTCGGAGTTCGATCGATAATCGCCATTATTCTCGAGAAATGCCTGGGAGAGTGGAAAAGGAAAGAAAAACCAAAATTTGGAGGTGCAAACGAGAGAAAATAGTCCACACGGATAATTATTTCCATTAAGTTTCATATATAGGTACTTTTTATTTTCATTAATGATGAGTGGTGTGATTCTTTATAATCGATTCTATAATATACATCATACCGTCCAGTATAATACATAATTACAGTTGTAAACCTTTTTACCTTTTTTCATCGTTTCTTCCTCTTGTTCATATTTTTTTTTTTTTTTTTTCACATATAATTATCGCTCGAGTTACGATACTCATTCACCATAAATACGTCACATTTTTCTTCGTCTTTATCATTTAACTTATAGGATTACGCGCTCGTATTTCGGTTGATCGTTCTTTCGTTATCCTATTCGTAATCGTAATCGCGAGACGAGTGTGATATATATCGAAGAGTATAACGACACATTGTGTAGAAAAAGGTTTATTCTCATTTTTCTCTCCTCGACGAGCATAACGATAGATCGAGTGTTTCCCGTGTGTATGTGGCTTTATATAAATGTGTCTGAAAGAAAGGCTACGTGGCCCAGTGATGTATAGACGAATTACGAAAAGAAAAAAAAAAATATTAAAAAAAACATCCATGAAAATGTATGTACAACAACCAAAATGGTGAATCAGATAAAAGCGACTGTTAGGTTGCGGGTCACCCAGTGCGAAAGACATATTAATTGTATGATTCCACGAGCAGATGTTCGTATTGCGCATGACGTCGTCGAGAATCTTTTTATTTAATAATAATATTAATAATAATAGTATTTAATAATAAAGTTAGAGAGAGAGAGAGAGACAGAGAGACGGACAGAGATTCTCGACTCGATCAATGAGCTAAATGTACGAAGCACTGCAACATCGAGATTCCAGATAAAAACCAAACTTTGCTCGGTTCAATCAAAAATCTAAACGATTTATTATTTACGTTATTTTATCTTTTATTTTTCAATTGATTTTTCACTTTTAATTCGCTTACCAAAAACACCTTTAACACTCGATAGTTTTACGACGTTATACGATTCGTGTTATTCTAAAAAGGAGGAAGTTTTCACACGGCAGTTCCCGCTACTGGCCGCCATTACAGAGTAACGTTTATAGGATTTCCTAGGAAACAAATAAATAAAATCTATCTATGCTCCTCCGTCCCACATCGCCTTGTATTTCCGTTTATAAATCTACGTCGCCAAGTTTTTATTTCTTTCTTATTTAACGGCGATCAGAGTCGTTTACACAGAGTCTATCTCGAGATCCTTTACCGTTCCCGGTTTTTCTCCCTTCCGTTGATTAACTGCAATCAACTCTGCCTTGTATTTTTTATTGCAAATTCTCATCTACTAGCTGCCATTTATATTTATTCATTTTCCACCTTTTGTTTTTCTTTCTCTTTACTTTCACTAATTTTCATCCCATTTTCCTCACTTTTTTCTCACTCCGTTTTATACAAAATGTTCGCATATCGAGCCAATCAGTGACACAACGTTCGATTATTTTCTCCTCGTCTTAACCGCGACGTTAAATCGTTTCCAGTCTACATTTCAATTAATTACCCGAATACATCGATAGGTATATACAGAGATACTATAGAGAATGATTAATGATTAAATAGTTTTAATGCGTACTCAACTAATCGTACGAGTTATAATCACAACGATGATAAAATGTCGTTCCGGCAATAATAATTCTTTTTTATTTCTCACCGGTTACACGAAACACGATTGCGTAGCAAAACACGAATCATTAGCGCCTCTTATTTCTGTTTGTTTATTGATTTTTAAACTTGCTCCGTGTTTCGCCTTTAATACTGTCGTATCCAGCACTAATCACGGTTTTCCAATGCGATTCACGACGTGACATTCTTATCCGATAACAGAGACAGGAAAAAATTAAATTAAACGTCGGAAGATTGGCCGCCGTCTCAAGCGAGGATGTCGAGTTAATTGCAGTGAATTTAGCGCATCATGAGTTTCGATAGATCGATCGATTCACTGCGAATATTTTGAGGTTCACTCGTATGACGATTTGGCATCGCAAAGAGGTCAGCGTTTCACAGCTGTTCCGATAGAGTGACAATCTTCATCCAATCGTAATAGCTCGGTCACGAAATACTGCCCGACATTATTGGCAAGTCTCTATGGGCCTGAGGATCTCGGGAATGTGCGTCTCTGACAGCTCGAGAACCGAATATTCTATCGCATCCAGGAACTGTGCATTTGACCTCGTCTTCCTCGGAGCGATCGTCGATGGTGTTTGGTGAAGAAACCGGCGACACGTCATTGCGACTCATCTGAGAATCCTCGGTAAAACGATTGTGACTCATCCTCGTTAGATGATTCAATTGGCTAAGACGCTGGTGCGTTAGTCCGTTGAGTCCAACGAGATGACTCGCGAACGAGGATAATCCTGGAAAGCCTGCACCCAGATGGGGCGGCATCAGAAGATGGGGAGGCGGAATTCTGCCTGCAAGATCAACTGCACCCATCGAGTAATTCAATCCTCCCATTGCCGAATCGGCGTACCATCTGGCCAGAAGATCATTGTGTAACAGAGGGTTGATGCTGGGCGAGTTGTCATCCATGCGAGGTGAAAGACTGGCTGGCAAACTCGAAGACAGCGGTGGACTCGAGGTGGTAGATAATAATTTTCTATGAAGATTGAGATTCGCTGAATGACGATCGCGGGATCTTTTGGATGGAAATGCAGCGTTACAGCCTTCGACGCTGCAACGATGCATCAACTTGAGATGAACATTTTGATAGTGGGTCTTGACGCCAAAGTGATTTTGAAAAACTTTGCCGCAAGCTGTGCAACGTCGTGGATTCTCACGGTCCAATGGAACCTCCTGAGTACTGACAAAACCGCCGTTCTCAAAGCGCGCATAAGTAATCAGACTATTGTCCGTATCCATAACTGTTGTGGAGGGCGAAACGCTGGATGAGCGAGAGCCACGAGAGTATTTGTTCGGGATGCTGCTGTCGTTGTTGTTGTTGTTGTTGTTGTTGTTGTTGGTGTTGCTGCTGCTGCTGTTGTTGTCCTGGATCAAGGTAGGGCTGACGGAGGTACTGATTGGGCTGATAGAGGTTCTGCCATGCCTCGATACTGGCCTCGTGTCGATCGTGCGGCTGCTGGGGATGCTGATCAGACCTGCTGACGGCCCCGTTGCTGCTGCTGCTTCTCCTTCGGCGTCTTCTGTGCTGTAGCCTCTGTCCGTTCCCGCCATGAACAGGATCGATCTCGGTGTCATCATCGTCATCGTGTGACCCTGCGACAAGGACTCGAGTTGACGCAAAGCATTCGAGGGCTCGTGGGACTCGAGTTCGTCTTTAGCGTGAGTTATTATGCCGCCGATCGAGCTCGTAGTTACACGGGAGGGTGATACATCGGGACGCTCACCTTCACGATTTTCAAGAGGTCCTTCCTCCTTCCGTGCCAAACGTTCCACTCGATCGTCATCGTCCTCGTCCCCCTCATCATCGATCACCTCTTTCTTCATGCTGGCGGTTGACGCTGCCATTGATGCTGATTCCCCAACTGCCATTGCCGTTACTGCCGCCATGCTCGCTGCTGCGGCTCTTCGTACTTCTTCGCTCGTCACCGCTTCTGCCTCTCTTATTGCCAGTATTTCATCTCGCTTCTGTCTCCTGGAATCCTCTTCGTAGCTTGACGATAGTCTCTCTATCATTTTATCCTCATCCCGTATATTCTCCGGCGCAGAATCCGTTGAACGACGCGATTTGCGACGTTCTAGAGGTTTCCCGCTATCGCTGAGCGCGAGACAGGTCGATGCCTCGGAACGATAACGCGCATCAGAGTCCGTAGGCGATGAACTGTCAACGGTTGAACTGACTTTCTTTGATTCAGGACTATGAGCTACTTTGGGTGATCGCACAGTACTACTAGCGCGTGAACTCAAATCTCGTGGTTCGTCTTGATCCTCTTCCTCATTGATATTTTTCTCAGTTTTCTCAACAGCCGCCGGATTCGATGAATTAGTTTCTCTCCTTTCACGTTCTCTTACCGTGGGTGACCGCGAAATCGACTCACTCTCGGGATTTACGCTCCTCGGTGATGGTGCGCCATTTTTTCGCTGCTCCGCTCCGAGTCTCGACATCGACATGTCTTCCGGTTGGTCCTGGAACACTCCGTCGTTCGATGAATCACCGTCGGTCGATGACATGTTAGCTTCCGTTGGCATGGCGCATCTCGTTGGTCGTTGTGATTTTCGCTTGTGGACACTACGAACGTTGAACGATGAGTTTGATGCTCGATGCGCTTTGAAAGTAACGGATTGTTGATCGGCCGTACTTATCGAGTCGGTATCGTCCATACTGTCTGCGTTGCTAACTAGATCTTCATCGGCTCCATCGTGAGATAATTTTGGTCGTTTCGCGAGGCTGTAGGGTGCCGTTTGTTCGTCATCATCTTGAACGGTGCGTCCGCTCCTCGAAGGATTCCTTTCGTCACCGACTATCACGATACCTTCTTCGTCATCATCGTCATCGTCATCGTCGTCGTCTTCTTCGCCCTCGAGGATTATTGAGGGTGTTTGGGAGGATGGCGATGCACCTGCTGTACTGGTAGTGCTCGGTGGTCCTTTCATGTGGGAGTTGGTAGTCGTTGGGGCTGATGAGGTATACAGAGACATTGGCATTGTGCTGTGAGCTGTTGTCGTTGCCGCTGTTGTCGTTATCATTCGTTGATGTATAGCCTCGTCATAGGACATTGCTTGGTTCTGCGTCGATGAAAGATCCAGATGCTTGAAGTCGAGCGCACACAAAGAAGCTGGTGAGCGTAGATCAGGCGGTGGAGTTAGAAGAGGGAACGAGCCAAACGGCAAATGGTTTAGTCCGCTCGGGGGTACCGGCAGGCCTATCTGTTGCGGCAAGACGAGAGCGTGAGCCATCGATGATCTACCGTCGTGGGGAGAAATCTTTCGTCGTAAATGCGGTGAATGCAGCTTCGGATTCGGATTAGCGCTGTGACGATTTCTCGATCGCCTCGAGCTGAATTCTGTGTTGCACCCTTTAACGGTGCATTGATGCATCTCACGGAGATGAACAGCGCTGAAGTGAATCTTCAGTGCTCCCTTGTCGCAGAATGTCTTCATGCAAACATTACATTGAACTCTCTTTTTGCCGGTAGTGGGATTAATGAAAGGTGTACCAAGATTGGGCGGCAGGGACGATGTTGTGCCCCACTGACTACGTTTTCCAGGAGAGTGTGATTTCCGGCCTGGCAAACCAGGCGGCCTTCCGAGTGGCGCTCCCGCGCCTTGCATCGAAAGTGAGCGAAGACGTTGCTTGTCGGTATGTTGCTGATGATGCTGAATTTGTTGTTGCTGTTGCTGATGTTTGCTCAAAGAATCTCGGCGGCTCAGGTTGAGTGCGCTACCAGAGTTTTCGTCGTCATCATCATCTTCCTCGCTACCAAACTCGCTGCTCTTTTCGCCTGTACTGTGGGTATCTGCCACGGCGCCAGTCATACCAGCCAGACCAGCTGCAGCGTTTCCGCTCAGTTTAGCCATTGCTGGATGAGAAAAATGAGCGGGAAAATTTGAGGGCAGAGCACCCGAGGAGCCGGCCAGAGCGAGTGGATGTCCAAACGCTAGTGCCGAGGCAGATATGGGAGCAACGGGCATCGGCGGCCTCAACTGCGAGGAACCATGATGCGGAGGGCTCGGGGGACTCTGCGGATGATTTCTCATAGATTTCCTTTGGCTCTGCATGAACTGATCGAGAGAATGCGGGGGTAGGGGAAATCCCGGCAAGCCTAAGCTGCCGAGTTCGCGAAAGTCAAATGGTTGCATGCTTTGTAGTCGATTGAGCGGCGATACAGTTAAATGTAGATTGTTGGTGTTATCGAGAGTACCGTGAGGCGTCGAGTTTGATGTGACGCAATTCGATCCGGAGTTTATCGTGGTCGGAGGGTAATGATGTTTCGATGCCGAGGGTGACATGGAAGGATGCGATATCGAGGACGACGACGATGACGAAGTTTGTGGCTGTTGCGACGATAGCGGCGGTGGTGGAGGTGGCAAAGGTGGTTGCAATCTCGTATTTGGCAAACGGCAGTGTAGCATATGCAATGATGGCGGCAAATGGGCAAGCGGCATAGTAGGCGGCGATGGTCGTCTGCTTGGTGACATAGCATCCGACGCTGGCGTACCGGCAGCCAGCAGCAGTTGCTGCACGAAAGGGCGCGTCTCGGGGAATCTGAGGAACTGCTGTAACACCAGCGGTTCCTCTTCAGCCGAACATATGCTCCATCGGTCCAGTAGAGGGCCGGGGTTTGAGGCAGCGCGATTTTGCGATTCCTGCAATCAAAATAAACAAAATAAAGCGTTCGGTCATTAGTCAAATATCAAATTTGCCCAAAAATCCTTAATCCAATCAAATTCTATCACGATATCCCAGTCGATCGGTAATTATTTCGTTTCCTAATCGAAATGCAATTTATTTCGTTGAAAAATCCATTATAAATTATGAGAATTAAATTATATTATGGGACATGGAGAAATCGATATGCCTGTGAAGGTTTTCGTCAGCGTTATAGCACAAAATTGTTGTTGAATTTTGTAAGCGCGACGGATGGAAATAAGAAAAAAATAATGTTTTTTAGAAAGATCACTCGTCGCCCTCAAGTTTATCTCACCGCAGCTCGTTGATATATAACGTAAACGACGTATACAGCTTGTGATGTTAGAGTGTACTTTGTGTTGATGCATATGCAGAGTATAGGAGTGGCGTGTGTGCGAGGTGGATTAAAATAATCCGCAGGGTCGATCCAGTTTCGAAATTGAGCGAGAGATCTGTGCGAGACGTGCGCGATCGTCTTCCGTACGTTTTCGTTAACCGCGCACGGGGGGAAAGATAGACACGAGTTTCTTATAAATTTAGGGTGACGGCGTATACATTTTCTGTCAGTTTGTCTCTATCTCTTTTCCATTCTCTGTCTCTGTCTATTTCATTCGTAGCTGTATATATTTCGATGATTCTTGGGCGTCCTCCGCGCCTTCAATCCCGAGAGAGCTTGCCGCAGAGACTTTTGTATATTTATGCATACCAAACGTAGTCGGACGTAAGGCAGGACGCGCGGCCAACCTCCGCGACGCTTTTCGCGTCCCAGTGTATATTTCCTCAGCGGATTAAGAGAAGACCGCCCGGTGTGGCCACTCATACCACCAGTGAATCTCTATACACACATATATATTCACTTATGGCAAACACTTTGCTCTCGATCTTCATAGTTACACGCGCGCCCAAGGCTCTCGCGCACAACGTAGCAGCAATTTATAGATGATACTCGTATATACTTTGACGTCTTCCTACACTTTGTTTCATACTTATCGAAGGGAAACGGAACGATGCTAAAAAAAGAAGCGAGTCCAAACTAAAATGATGCATTTTTTTCATAATTTCTTCGTCGATTGAGACAAAGAAATGAGTTTCTGGTATCGTAGTCGAATTATTTCTTCTTTATGATCCCCTTACATTTTCGTTTAATAAGCGAACGCACATCCGGATAATTTATAGCGTTTTATAGACGCACGGCGATAAAGTTTACCGGCTACTTATTCGTCGGCTTCTTCTGTCGTTCGTCCGTCAACACTATGGAAGAAAATGCAAGGCCGCGGAGAGGTCAGAGTTGCCTCGTAATGCGCTTCCGTGAATGGAATGCAACACGACTAATAATAGAAGCAGCAGAAAAAAAAAAAAAAAAAAAAAAAAAAAAAAAAAAAAAAAAAAAAAAAAAAAAAAAAAAAAACGAGAGAGCGAGAGGGAGAAGGGAATAAGGGACGGACGAAGAGCAGAACTGTCGAAGCCAAAGGTGATGTTACCGAGCGATGTGGATACAAGCGAACCCGCGTATCTAACTTCCTAGGATCGTAGCAGCGAGAGAATATAACACGAGGGGCGCAAGGAAACAGCAGCTACGGCGGCGGGAGCTCCTCAGAAGAGCGGCTCCCCCTCGATGGATTTAAGTACAGGCCTCGCGTTTAGGTATATATACCCGTCATAGAGAGACCCCCGGAGTAACACGGGGTATCATCCATCGTTCTTGGACCCTTGCCACATTATATACACGTACATATATATATATATATATATATATACATCTCTTGTATAAAAGGAGAGTAGCCGCGCCGCTGCTACTAGCGAGCCTCCATTAAGTAAATCTTTATTCTTTACCGTTTAATCACTGCGTTTCATTCGCTATTCTGCCCTCTACCCCCAAATTTTCATCCGAATAATTCCTCGGCTTCCCAGACTCGAAATCTTGTTCATCTACCGATGCACGTTTGCTTTGCGCTCTAGCAGTATTTCCTGAACGCAAAAAACCGTTGATCCCGATGTTTCTGAAGTGCGTGACGCTCGAGATCTATGAAGTGATTTTCGAGACGCGCAACATAAACCAGACGAAGACGAACAACAAGATGTACACGCGGATTCCGCGAACCACGCGGCATCCCCGTTAAAGACTCTTCTCTTCTTCGCAGCATCATCTCATCCTCTCGTCATCTTCGTCGTTACATAAAAGAAACGCCGGGACCTAAACTACTGCTCGGCTCTGAGAATGCAAAGGCTACCGGGCCGTCTCGCTCCCTCGAATGAGAGAAAGGAGACCACCGTGGGACTCGATTTTTCAATCTCGCACGCGAACATCATCCAGTAAAGCTCCTTTTGCATGCCACGCCAATATTCTACGCGCCGTTTCGTAGTCCCGCGCTTACACGCATACACCCAATTCAGTTTGTTCGTCCATTTGTTGATTTCTCTGATCGTTTCGAAAATTCTTCTATAAATTCAGCTCAAACGACAAATTCGGGATTCCTCGTTTGGTATTTAAATTTGCATCTCACGCTTCTCCCTCGAAAGCTCCGATCGTCCTATATTTAAGTTTAAATGATGATCCACAAAGTATCGAACGAGAAATAAGAGACGAGACAACGGAACAAATATGTGAAAAGAATTCACGTCGATTTGCCACTGATGAAAAATGTGAATGTGCTGGCTGAATCTTTAGACCCGGGAGACTTCGGGATGTCTCCTCCTGGCATTCGTCACAAGCAACGTGGTATTTCGACACTCAAGGTGCGATGGAATTCGGGTCGCGCGCTACCACACATCACCGAGACAGCACACGATACATAACTCGGGGAGATTGAGCGTAGGACCGGGTCGTTCGGAGGTTCTCGAGGATCGTGAGAGAACTCGGACCAGGCGGCAGCAGCGACGAAGAAAGGGAGAGATAAACAAAAAGAAGAATGCCGCAAAAAATAAAGAAGCTAAAGATCGAATAAGGCAAAGAGAAAAGAGGATGGAGAAACGGCGCCGAGAGCCGGAACGAGAAATATGAAACAACAATAAAAAATAAAAAAATAAAAAGATAAAACGAAAACGGGTCGATCTTCTCTCATTCTTTCGAGGGCACACTTTGCTGAGACAAAATTCTCTGGACAGCAGCACAGTCCGACAAGGATTTCTCATCTCGTCTTTCGCCCCTCCCGATTTCTTTCGATGAGCAAGTCACGAAGCTATCGAGAGTCGCGTGTCTCGACTTCATTCCTCGCTCTCCCAACACCCCCTTCACCTCATTTTTTTCTCTCTCTCCTTCGCGATTTTCTCGCGTTTTGCGGAATCCCTCCCTAAAGCCCCGCCTTGCTAATGTACATCTCGCTTATTTAGCTCCTTTTTTTTTTTCTTATCTCATTCTTGGCATCTCGTGCTCTCGTTCCTCCTTGCTCCCCTGCTCCTCCTATTCTCGTTATTACTCATCTTGGACCGTGCGAACTCTCTTGCCTCCGAGAGCTTAGGCGCACCTGTGACGCCAGCGATCTCTTACTCAATCTTTCGGAATGATGTATAATTGTGACGATTAGAATTCGGACCGGCTGCAGCAAATCCTCAAAATATTGCTTTCGACGTTCAAACCGTTCATCATTACTATAATACCGAGGTCTTTTTTTTTTTGCACATGGAAATAAAATAACTCTAATTCCAATTACTTTGATAACCTCAAATTAAGTCGTTAAAATATTATCGTTTTTATTTCCCTGCTCACCGCACTGATCGGTGTTGAGAGAATATTTTTTATCGTTGTCATGATTAATAACGTAAAATTTGCAGCACCATGTTCGATTTGTTCGGAAAAATCTCCGATCGATTTCGCGAAATTAACGAATGCTCGAGCACTCGGATATTGCGAGAAGAAAAAAAATGAAAAAAATAGATAATAAATGTTGCACATGAGACGTCTATCTGTAATTAGAACCTTTCTCGTCGCACCTGTGATGGAAAACTTCCGGTTCACGGAATGATACGTATATATGCCACTCGAGGTGATGAATCTGTGACGAAACGCAGTGCACACTCGGACATTGGTTCGATAATACGAGAAACGCAGGGGTCGTCGCGTGTCTCGGGAACGTTATTCGTGACTCTCCTCGATTTCCTCGCCTTTTCCGGCATCTCTCGTTGAATTCAAGCTCGAACAACTGGTGAACAAGTGTAATACGTATAGGAAAGCGGATAAACGTGACCTGCCTACATAAATATTTATCCATATCCGTACGTCTATTTGTGCTAATTTATTCCTTTTCATAGAAATATCAGGGACACTAGGACGAAGGTAAATAAATAGATTTGATGCGGCCCCAATCAAATCTCTCACCTATACCGAACATGTCCTTTTTTTCAATCATCGAATTTCAAATCGTAAACTGAAAAAAAAAAAAAACAACAAAAAAATATTAAAAAAAAAACATAAATTACCAACACTTTTGCTCGATATACGCCCTCCCTCCCCCTCTCTTCAGTTTCCTCCCACTTCTCATTGTTAAAAACACCTGAACGCAGCCGCCTTCACCTGTGCAAGGATCACTCCCTCTTTTCTCCCCTCTTTTTCTTTCTTTTCCTAGGCAGCACACGCAGGAGCAGTATTAGTAGTGGTTACAGTAAGTAGCCAACGGACTCGAAGCGTGGAGGATCGTGCCGTCACGTAACGTGGCGCCATCCCGCGGTAGCTTCTCCGTTTCTCGCCGCCGTACGCCACCATATATACCTATGTCTCTCGATTAAGGACGTTCGATATTTTCAATTATTGACAATTCAACTTTTACAATGAACAAGTTTTTTTTATTAGATTTCAGTCGGACATTTCGTGTTATTAACTACGTTGATATGAAAACGGACTGATTGAGAAATGCCACGATGATACCACGTTGGTGATCCATTAAAATATGCAGAAAATGAACGTTTGCTCTTCATAATTATCAATATTTAGTATCCAATTCTCTTCGTGTTTATTTTAAAGCAGAGAATGGTGCACGCGGATCGCTGCAGTGTTTGGAGAAAATTGAATGACGAAAGAGATCTCATGAAACGCCGAGAGTCAAGTTTTATCGCACTGTTTACCAATAAATAAAAATTTCTTGACTGATTAATTTGGGTAATTGGAATAATGTTCTGTGGAAAAATATTATTTGTAGAGATTTCGCGTGTTTGTCGCGTGTAGCAGGGATTTCAAAAGCTGAAAAAGCGAGACTCCGCGATAAATAAAGTTGGGAAGTTGGGTGAAAAGAAATAAAACGTAAGAAGGCAATCGAAGGTGCCATCCGTGACTGGCCACCGCATATGATTTCACGCTTGGAGTATCTCTCACAGTCTTATTTCTCTCGTGTGTAGAAATCGTGAAGATCTCAAAGTTGGATTGTATCCGCTTTTAAATTGGATTGCAGTCACACACGGGCGTTCTTTCGTTCTCTGCGTTTGCGTTTATACACGTGTGTATAAATGTTTCAAGCCCGCGACCTCTCCTAGCATCGCAATTTTTATCTGCGTCGCTTATTTTCTATCCCTGTGTTCACTGCACGTCGTACTCTCGCGCGCGCGTACAGCAATCTTTTTTCCTCATCGCTGGACCTCGTTAACGACCGAAGGACTCGTTAAGACGTCCCAGATGGAAACGACAGCGAGCACGCGCACGATCCTTCTAATATTTATCGGCAATGTGAAAATTTTATTTTTTTCAATTATTTCTTGAACAACATACGCTCCGAGACTCGGTGGGATCGAGAAATAAATCAAAATTCATTCGAACCGGATGAGACTCTCAGACTTCTCTTTCGGACTCTTGTTTCGTCCTATCCGTACACCACTCGCATCCATGAATATGTAACAATTTTTTGTCTCATTCACCATGAGACAGAAGGCCTCCCTCGAGCAGAAATAACGACAGAACTCAACCTGGCGCTCTCTCCCCTTGTAGCCTGTACGGTACGAGCCTCATAACGAAACAGAAGACACAAAAAAAACCTCCACACAATTTTCTCACGCTCGGATAGCACATTATTGCTCTGTTAGTGTTTTTCCTCGTTTTCGAAAAAGCAGCAGCAGACCTCCGAGTCACGAAAATTGAAAAATGAGAATCAAAATATTTGCGGAATTCATGGGAAATATTTTTCAGCCGATCGAGTCCACGCGGTTATTGATAAAGTAACGCAAGTCCTAGCTAGAAAAAGCAGTGTCTCTCGGAAATAGTTCAATTTTTTTCAATTTCTACAAAATTCTCAAATTTTGAGACATCAAAATTTTCAGATTTTTCTCAAGTTCGATTTTTTTTGTTTAAAAGAAACGTGATCGAGAACATATTGAAAAATTGTCAGTTTACCGACGGGGAAGATTTAACCTCGGGTCATCAATCCCAGATGAGAATTTAAATCAATTTTTATGGGAATTCATATCTTTTTGCATACGCATCTTGATTAACGAACAACCCTCGCTCCGTATTATTCATGAGGAACACAGTTTCGTCACATTTTTTCCATTTTTTTTTCCTTGCGTACGTGGCTAACGGCAAATTTAAATAAAAAAAACGAGTTTCTGCGATCGTCTTATTTCAGGTAGAGACATCCCGACCAATTTTCAGCAATTAGCTTAAACCCCCCCGAGCAACCAGTACGACGATTTTGCCTCAGGGATACACACACCTGTGTATATTCATGGATACATAATATTAGTTATATTACAGTGCTGGTTATTATAACGGTCAAGCGAGCTTAAACCGTTTTTGTGACATTAGCAAATCATCGCATGAAACACGAAACGTTCAATTTTCTACTTCGTCGGCTCATTCTCCTTGGGAATACATTCTTTTCTTAAAAATGAAAATTCCACGTCGACATTATCGCAGGATTTTCTTATTCATTCGGTGCGGATTGTTTTTCGTAGTCGCAGCTCATTAATTTTAGAAAAACTACGAAATCGATTTTGATTTGGTTGACGCACGAAAATGCATTTTTTTTCCAGTGAAAATTTTAAGTACAAATATTCAGGTTGAACGAAAATGAGCTGGGACGATTATGCTGGAGAATTTTGAAAGTTGCGTGTTCAACGATTCGTACAGAATTGAAACCAAGAGAAAAGGTTATTTCCGCGACTTTGTGTTAAGTGCGAGTGAGCCTCGGAAACTGTGTATATATCCAGAGAACCCCCGTCGCAGCGGTTGCACGTAAATCTCTAATTTTAGGCTATCGACGCGTTTCGAGTCGCGCTTCATATTGTCGTGTGTGTGTGTGAGCTCGAAGAAAGAAGAATGGAAAAAAGAAGAGAGTAACGAAAGGACGTCGGGGCTTGGGATATTCGTACGCGAAAATTTACGAGCAAGGACCAATCTTGTTGATACTTTGAAATTCAAAATTCCAAAATTCTCTCAAACGCGATGGAGTTTTAATTTTTCTGCATAAAATCGTTTCGCAGACGGATCGACGCAGAGGTTCGGTGTGTGCAAAGACTCGGACTGCTATACATAATGCGAGAGAAACTGAGAATTTAACTGTCGCGAAGATATTCACGAAGCTGTGATTATTCCATTGCGTTCAATTCTTTTTAGGCTCGTTTTGCATGGACCGTATCATTTGACGCGGAACTTTATAGCGTGGAACGTACGGACTCCTTTTTCCGACGATTTTGCATGAGACGACGGTTCTCAGGTTTATGTATTTTCGTTTACGTTCAAGCGTGAAAATCACGAGCTCCCGTGGACAAAAAAGCGTCGAGAGATCTTTTTGAAAAAACAATATTCAATGTGCACACGATTATTAATGGTTTTTATTCAATTGCCATGCAAATATTAGAGTCGTCGGGTTAAAAAACATGTTGAATCATTGAACGTTCGACATTCGTGAAGAAATCATTGCTTAATCCTCGTGCTGGAGCGTCGAATGATTATTAATGATGTTTGGAACAACTGTCATGGAATCGCTAAACATTTAATACATTTAACAATGCGCTAGGCTGATTAATGAAATCTCGAGAAAAACGTTTAAAGAAATGGTCTGCGCTGAAGCTAGTTGATCTTTGATCGGTCGTTAACGATCCGCGACTCGCTACAATGTAAATCTTACATTTTAAATACCTCGCGCGTATTCCCGTCCAAGTTTAAGCAATGGATTTGTGCGTCGTTCTGGAATCAATTATCTTGGCACGGGATAGACAAATCTCGAGTATCCGAGACGGATTTCCAAGCTACGAAGTAACGTCGAGCCTCAATAAGATAAACAAAAAGTAAAGCCAGATTTTTCGGAAAAAAAAAAAATAGCGTCGCAATCGATGCCTGAGATTTTTTGTCATTGAAAATTCAACCGGGAACGTGCCAATGAGTAATTTCTTTGTACTCCGAGGTCGCTCGTCATTGACGAAAAAAAAAAAAAAAAACCCCAGAACTATTCGTGTATCCGTCAACTTGTCTCGGTCACGGAGCAAAAAAAAAAAACAATTCAAAAATAGTTTCATCGATCTACGTGCGTACGCATCGAACTTAATCGACGATAACGCAATAGCCCCCTGTGTATGGTCATGACGAAACTGTCATTCATTTTTTTATTCAAACTTCCTCTGTCATTCACCGTTCATCAAAAATATGAGGTCCCGGATCAACCAAAAAAAACGTTCCAAGTTAATTTTTTGTTTCGACGTCTGGTTATCGGAGAAAAAACCTGGAACAAAAATTGAAGATCCGATCGAAAAGAAAAATATGATCGAAAATGCTGCTTTTTTTTTTCTCGTCACTCCGTCATTATCGATCGGGGAATTCCATGTACTCGTGGATGACTGATCTAACCAACTGTCAACGATCAAATGTCATTGCATTAAATTCTCATATTTACTTAACATACTTAAATCTCACGAGTCGGTTGTTCTCTCGATTTGTTCGCGGAGACTCAAACGCCGCTCACCCCGGGAGATGAGTCGCTCGTCGCTGATCCGTACGTTCTTTCTTATCCGTTCCGTTCACTTCTTTCGTTATAGCTGTCCCCAGATCTGGCGTCTTAAAACCGGTTTTCCATACGTTTAATTTCACGCTAACGTCGCCGCAATTCAGTTTACACGGATACTCCCCATTTTCTATGCCTCATATATACCTCTACATATTTAATACATACGCCTCCATTTATATGTGTATTATCTGTACATGTATATACGATATGTGGTGATTTTGATTCCCAGCACCGTAGATTCTCCATAGATTGGCACGAACAAGTTAACGAAGTAAAAATGTGATTGTACAGTCATCGTGTCTAGAGTGTACACTCGGAAATTGATTGGAAAACTTTGATTCCGTCACGAGATTAAAAATTGTTGATCAAATTAGAAAAATATGAAAATTGAGACTCTGGGAATTTGTAATTATTCGTATTTCCGATTGAAACTCGATCGCCTGCTTGGGAAAATCTGTGAATATGTGTATTTATCGGGTCAGGAGAAATTAATAATTAGGGGCCACCTTCGACTCGAATATCAGTTTGCGAAATTGTACGATCCCCCGATAGGAGTTAAACGTATAATACAAGATTGTGGATATCCCACGCACGCGAGCTTTTTTCTTATCTTGGCTCGTCTTCCACGCTCTTGCTACTTATAGTTATGCTTTTCTACTAGCATCGGTCCAACTTCTCGCCTAATTTATACCCCTGACAGATTTTACACGCGACGCTCATCGATGAAACTTTAACTGAGTATTTTCTTGTATTGATATATATATATATATATATATATTCGTGAATCTGTATGTTTGTAAAATAAACCCGCGAGATCTACACTCGTTGTAAACGGGAGAGCACGCGACACGATGCAAAAGGGTTTAACAAGTTCCGGGTTTAGCTCACGCGAGCACACGAGGAAGCGAACACACGCGTTTCAGCCTTTTTGCTTCTCGATTTATCATTCGCTTGAAAAATTGTATAATTATTCTGCGGAAACTCAGAATTTCACTTTTGACAGACGCTTCTTTCGTGATTCAACGTTTTTATTAGATTTTCGTAGCATCAGAGAAATCATTCATTTCGACTCACGTGCAGTCTGGTGATTTTTTTTTTTTTTTTGTTTTTTCGACGTTTTTGCTATTCGTTAATAATGTTCGTTTGTTGGAAACGCAGTTTTCTCGTGCAAATTTAGTGACACTCTTTGTTTTTAATTGTCAGACTTTTAGGCACTGTTTTTTTAATTTTTATTATTAATCGATGTCTGTTCAACTGTCCGAAACTTAAAATTAAAGTGCATCGCAAGTTTATCACAGAGTTATCGAAATTTCGTAGCATCAGCGACACTTTCAATATTATCTTTGGTTTTCTCTTTTTTTTCTGATGAAACTTTCAAGTCCTTGTGACACTCGTGTATTTCACTAAAAACTCGATGCACTTGATCCTCGGTTGCAACCAATGCAACTATTTTTCTCCCTCTCTCTCTCTCTCTCTCTCTCTCTCTCTCTTTTTCCTTGACTTTGGTTGTTCCTTATTTTCGTGTTGGTTGGTACCGCGAGATATTTATTTTTAGTCTTCGACGTCGAGAAGCTTGTTACAAGTCACGAAACACACATAGACACCCACAAACTGGTGTTTCACGAGGTTGCATATACGCGCACATAATTATTTTGGGACAGTTAATAATCGCTTTCTCACTTTTCCAACGTCGTATTTCACCAGTTCGTCAAAGTCTGTAATACACGAGTGTGGCTAACTCGATCGATGTGAGAATTGTCGATAACGTCACGTCCAAAGAACACGCATCAAATGTCAACTGAGCGAAAAAAAAAGTCGAACATTTCGATCGATTTCGTACGATGCGCCAAGAGTTTTATTTTTGTTTTTTTTTTTTCAATATTCGGATGATTTACTTTAACGGTGGATTACTTGAGCGGAATATTATTATCATTTTTATTTTTTAATTACGACGTTTTCACTGTTCCATATTTAGTGGCGGTGGGTTTTAAAAATTCCTTTATTCTTCACGCTCGTAAGCGTTCTTGGATTCGTCGTGGCTATCGCAGATGACAATCTATCGCGCACCTGTCATCCGTCGTGCCGCTTCGTTACGCGTCGCCTCGCGACTTCCAACCCCTTATAAACTCAACCGTAAAACCGGAGATGACATTTTTTGTTTAATCATTCTTGCAAATGAAAAATTTAAAAAAAAAATCATAAAAATATGTTTTTCAATAGTCGAGATGACTGATTCGCGGAGCATAAAAGAAGAAGATGAAGGTTGTTGCTTGACGGGGTCACGATTGGCAGTGGTCGAGAGTCTCGAATTGTCAGATGGAAAGAATTTTTTTTTTAGAGGCCAGATATTTTTGAAAAATTACTCGAGATGCTAATTGGTCAGCGAGAAATTGTCGCGTTTTCATTGAGGAACTTGGCCTCGAGTTGGCTCAGAGGGAAATTTATGAATTGCTTGCCACAGAGTCGAGATTCTATGTCAACGAATTTTGAAGATCGTCATGACGAACTTGACATCTGCTGTCAAAGTTGATTCGTCGGTTTTACTAAAAGTCAGCATTAATGTTCGTTCCGTAACTACCGAGAACCCGAGCCCTATGATTCGTTTTTTTTTTCGTCTAGTTTTCGATGTTGTTGTTGTTGTTGTTGTTGTTGTTGTTGTTGTTTATGTGGGTGTTGTTGTTGTTCAGTCGTGTGAACTCACCTGCAGTATGTATCCTCTAGTGTAATCCTCGTGGGTCCAGCCGAATGCGGCTAGTAGACGTGTCACTTTCGCGTGTGGCAACTGATTAAACAACTGATCGAGTAATATTTTAAGTGTAATGGGTAGCGCGCGTGAGCCGTAAAGGACGAGGGATGCGACGTCAAACACGGCCGTCGGCTCGACAGTCTCTGAAGCCGGTCGCATCTCCTCCTTCTCCGCAGCATCGCCGGCATCTTCCCCACCACTTGGTCGTCCACCTCCACGACTTCCACCAACGCCACCACGCTCGTATTCAGACCGATGGTTTACCCTCCCTACGGCGCTTTTGTCCTCCCTACTATGGTTCCGTGGGCCGGAGGCGACATCCCCACCAGACTCGCCACGAGATCCAGCGATGCCGCCTGCTGTTACGTGCGGATGTTGCTGCTTGTGCTGGTGGTGGAGGCTCGACAGTCGTGCAAGAGCTGCAACACATATAAGAATGGGGAAAAGTGAGAGCGGTGTTGGTTTGAGCTGGTGCATGATCGAGAAAGAAACCGTCAGAGAGAGAGAGAGAGAGAGAGAGAGAGAGGTAATCGTGTCCATGACGGGGTACTGGTAAGGCACGCCGGCGTCACCGGTTGTTTTTCAGGAGTAGGGATAGCCATCTCGAACGAAAGGAAGAAGGACGAGGCGACGTATGACGATGAGACTGCTGGAAGCCACCGACGCAACCCCCACCGTGACTGCATCGACAAGACTTATCCCTAAAGTGGAGAGGTTCGACCCCTCCCAGTTTCAAGATAACTCGTTGCACGCGGATACGGACGTGTGCGCAATTATGCATCGGGCGTAGGGCTGAAAGTACCGGAACCTACCGGAGATACATTTCTTTCAGGTAAAAAGCGAAAAAACACGAGCTGTCTGCCACATATTCTTATTCTTCTTGCGCTCTGCGTTGAGACACTCGCCCTTTGGACACCAAGGGCCACGGGGAATCCGATACTTATCCCTACCAAATGCTCTCACCCCTCCCCAGCAACGCGCGACGACCTGTGACCACTTTAACTCCCACCCCCGCGGTGAACGCAACGTCGCCGCGGTATTCCCGAGGCGTCGCGCTGCTCAACCTCCCCCCCGTCCTCCCACCATATCCTTCTCTTTATCCCCTCCCTTCTACCGCTTGCAGTTCCACTACCACCCACCACCAGCGCGGCACTCGCAGCGCGTCGTCCTCCACTCGTCATCGTCTTCGTCGTCGCGTCCTCCTCGTCACCACCGACGTACTCGTCACCCCGAGAAAACTACGATCTTAAACGCGACCAGTCCCCTGCATCAAGCTGCTGCTGCCCCCAAACACAAGCACTGCCTTCTCCTGCGGCTAAACTCCGTACTATCAAACCCAAGCCTCCTCTATCCTACACGTTCACATTCAAGTAGCGCCTTTACACGTTACACAGCGGAGCGAGATAAAAAAATGAACGTCGGCTCCCTATATATAGTCGGAAATGTATTCGTCGTCGTTTTTTTCTTCAATGAGAACGACCGAGAGCTGAAAACTGAAAACTTCTCCCATAATTTTCTCCTAATGATGATCAATATTTTTTCATCGTTCCCGAAAAACAATCAATAGAAAAACGTCTCATAATAACGTAATTCTGTCCCGCGTAACGTTCGAGTACCCGACTCTTTAGTTTCGCAACATTGTTCGCTATCGAAATGCATCGCGATTACTCAACATTGTCCCATTTTTTGTCTGGACTACATTGACGCGCCATGGAAGTAGCCAGGAAAGGATTCAAAAACTTCAGATCATATATGGCGATGTATATGCAACTGGTAAAAGAAAAACGCACGCGAAAGCGCTTTCCCTTGCGTATTATAAATCGTTACGCTTTTCGAATTCACCTTCAACATTTTCTAGTATACTCGAACTATTTCATAAAGCGAACCGACCAACCTCGACGACAATTCTTTTTATATTCTCAAAGAAGCACCAATTAATTAAGACAGGCTGACGAATCACAGAGCAAAAGGAACATTTCAAATTCTGCAGATTAAAGTTTTGCAACGATCGTTTCGCGTTCGCGATCTATACGAATGTGTCAACCATCATAAAATCGCAACAATGTAAGCCAAAAAAAAAACATTATCAACCAATGGAACCGAATGAATCGAAGGAAATTCGTAAAGAGCTCATTTTAAATGATAGAATTATTACGATAAAGAAAATTGCAGTGGTTAAACTTCGCGCGAGACTTTCTCGTGCGATTCATAGATTTTAGTAATCGAAAAACAAAAAAAAAAAAATGGGATTCGTGGCAAGTAAATGAGTCTGATAGTTGATTTACATACTGGGCCATCTCTCAATATGCACCAGATGATCGAGGCGATTCATTTACGATACTTATTCATATTAATAAATAACGTAGATAGAAAAATATCTGTGTATGTATGTAGAGAAGATGATGCGGGACGGGCGATCATCACTCATATCGCTCGGGCGACGATGGGAAAGTTGCCCCGCATGCGTTTCAGTATCCATTACCTCGTCAGCGTTGAGTACGACTACTCTTTAATATTATTATTATTATTATTATTACTGTTAATATTGTTATGATTATTTGGGCTAAGCTGAGTGGAATCGGTGTGCGGTCGAGGGAACGGCGAGAGCCGTGATTCTTCTCGGTCTGTCCGATACGAACACGGTATGATTGTGAGAAAAAAAGGGCGCTCTTTTTGGTATACGAAATAAAATAAAAGAGAGCACGATAAAAAGATGACAATGTTGTATTATTGCCGGTTTGATTGGTAGTGGCTTCGGTATTGTCATTATTCGGAGCACCGACACAGGTTCCCTATATATAAAGCATAGAAAAAATAATAATAAGCGTGGATGGAGGCTGTAAAGGTGTAAAGGCCATTGCGGCGTCTTCTTCGTTGGAGGGACACGATTTTAAAAGAGATCCGTAACGGAGGGACCGAGAAAGCGGTCTCAGCATGCTGCTGAATAAAAATCATAAAGTCATCCCGATTGGGCGCCACTTGTCATTAATGACTCTACGATTTTTTCGATTTAATTAAAGCCCGATGACGATCTTGCCACCTAGAGTGGTTCACGGTGTCTCAAACATTGCCATCGTATCTGGGCAAGTTGTTTTTTTTTTTTTCTCTATATGCGTATCGGAATATAAAACGATATTAATGTACCGCGAGCATAATAGGGAAGTACGTATACGTATACAATACGCCAGCACAGACGTTCCCAGCCTCTCCCGCTTGACGATCATATCTCTTCGCAGTCTCATCGAGTACATAAATAAAATATACGTCACCGATTGAAATCATTAAAAACGCCATGAAAACCTCCTTTTGTCCTTCGCTCTAGGAGAGATTGTCTCTTTGCGACTGATATCGAAGAGAAAAACAAGATTTCTGCCGACAAATAAAACGTAAAAATATTGAGAGAAAACTCGATGGCGCGGATTATGATATTAATCCGCGAGGAAAATCGCAATTTTATTACGGACGAGAAATAACTGAATGAACTCTCGAGAAAAATACTCGGAGGGGACCTAAGCTGCTGGGAATTAAGAGGACTCAGCGACAAAATCGTATTCCTGTCTGTTCAGCCCTTCGGCCCCATAATAAACAAACAGGATTAACGAGCAGCATCACATAAATATATATATGTGCGTATAGGTATGTAATGATGATGTTGTTCGCGTGTGTTAGCGAGAGCCCCGCGTTTCACCCTTCCGCCATTTAGCGGATTGGTCAGCATTCAAGAGCACGCAACCTCCCTCCGGCGGTATATACCATACTTTTACATAAATTCATGCATATATAACGGCGCGTTATAGAATATAGTCCGAAGCACATACGCCAACAGGACCAGACTCTACAAGCTGGAAATAGGGTTGTATACACACGTTCGAATAATATAGATATAAAAAGCGATAGTTATTGGAAGAGCAGAGGATGGCGGGACCAGGATTCGCCATGGCATCGACGAATATCGGGTTAACCGATTCACCGCGTGGATGAGGTCGCCGCGCTCGCATCCCTTTCCCGATTGATGAAAAAAACGTACATTTATATCGACATACACGCTATACTGGTATGATAGGTGGATTCGGTGCCCATCATTCCGAAGGCATAGATAGAACAGATCCGAACGAGAGTGTGAGGCAAAAACAAATTTTTCGTAGCCTCTGTTTGTGGAAAAGCACGCTCCAATGTGCGCGGGAGCTTTTCCATGCATCGTCGAATTATTTTCACCAAAGAATTTCAAGGAGCCTGCTGCCATTTTTTTATCGCAATTTTTTTTATCACGACACACTTGGAATTTATATTTTCTTTCTTCTGTTTGATGAACCACATCACATAACGCGAAACATGCGTCATGAATGTAGGCGCATCCTCCTGTACATCCAGTTCATGTTGCACATCCGTCCCGGCATTAATTACGATGAGCTGCCCGTTGTTTCGTCCTTCCCCTCACTCATTCGTGAATATCTCTATTCTCTCGCTACCCTAATTGTACGGATACGACTGGACCAAATATTGTATTGCAATTTTTCCTCCCCCTTGCCCCTTACCCTCGTTATTATCTTTCTTGTCATCCCCCACCAAACTCCCTCATCGCGCATCGTCGTCTCATGTTTTCGTATCAGCTCTGCCAAAATCATGACGAACGTTCTGGTTTGGTGATCAAACAACAAAAAGTCGTACGCACTCTCCGCTCTGCAAAATTTCTCGGTTTAGTTTTTTCTACGTCACTGCTTGCGAGAGATCGTTTCACAAAAAAAAATCACGTCAGACACTCAAAAAATTATAATTCGTTGTAAATATCTTTCACATTTGGTGCAGAATTTTTTCTCCCCTTCACGCAGCTACACACAACAATGTTGCCATGTTAAAAGCATAGGAACATTCGAAATTGTTTGATTAATTTGATAAAATTTGGTCAACTATTCGATAGCTATGTGGATGAAAATTTGGAAAAAAATTGTGTCATCGTATTTGATGCTAAAGAATATTATCGACAGATTTTATTATTTCCTTATCATATTTTCGTCATCGTATCATAGCCAACCTCCTCAATGAAATATGGATTAAAAAATTTGCTATCATTTTTACAAGTTTGAAAAACAAAGATCTATTTGATTGAACGAAATGAGCTTGAGACGTGATCGATTTCTCAGAGTAGGACAAGCGTGCAGGAAGAAAAGTTTAGGCTTTGCCAAAAGTTTACAGCAGCACGCGCTGCAAAGGTTTCGAAGGTTAATATCCACGACGAAGAGACATTGTATACTTTTTCCTGGATGTAATTTATCCTTTCGCTTTCTTATGGCTACAGGTTGGGCATTGTGACTATAGAATTGTCCCTAGGGAACGAGTATTTGCATTGTATTTTTCAATCCCAAGTTATAAACGGTGTGATGTTTAAGAGCTCGCACAAGAAAGAGACAAGTCTCGAGTATCGTTGGCGTAACGAAACGTTCCTGAATTGGGAGATCTGTCATAGACATTCTTTTCGTACAATGCGAATTTTCTGGTGACGAAGCGAGAACATCCCAAGTTTTTCGAGGAAAAACGTAGTGGAACTTCCATCTTCGAGTCGTAATTCTTTGGGCGTACCAAAAATTACGATCCATTGTTCAATCGATCATTCATTATACAAGAAAATTACATTTTACAAAGTGACAAAAAAATAATATCGGCGGAAAACATTGAATATTTATTCGAAAATGAGCATGATTCGAAAATATTGAGCCTGTAAAATTACGAAACAAATTCCTATCCAGATTCTTGGGGAAAAAAATGGAAAGAAAATTTTCATTTAAAACGAAAATTTATCGAATCAAATATATATTTCTCACGAGAGCTGTGAATAGAAAATTCGAATAAAAACTTTTTCTACATTTGCCCTATCGCAACGTCGCATCGAGTCTGGCTCTTGAATTTTATAACGTCTAAATAACCACACGTGGTTTGAGTTGTTGCAAAATATAACGGTGCACATCAAGACATGTGAAAGTAAATCTAATTACTCCTCTCAGTGCTGTCAACGCGTTGTCTTATGATCGAGCTTTTTATTACTCCCTCGAAAGATTCGGAGCGACCGATTGAGAGGAACTGTGCAAGACAGTGCGCGCGGCATCAACGTCATCGCACATATTCACTACATTTAAACTTGTGAGCGCGTGTATAATTATCCAGTGACGAAACAATAGCTACGAGAGAGACGTATGATTTCCCAAGTCCATCGTGCGTTAAGTTTTTCATGTCATGTCAACCGATTAGTGACCCTTGCCCTCTCGAATTCAGGTCAGCCCTGTCGCTTAGCTTCGGTAAAAAAAATTTCGTTATAATATTATCACTAAATTATTGTCACTTTTTGCGTCACAATTTCGTTCCTGCAGCTAGTTCGGTTTTAAAAATGTCAATCGGGATAAGATGAATTATTAAATGAATAAAAATTTATTCGAATTTTAAAAAAATCGATTTGAATTTTTTTTTTTCATATAAATGATGATTTTTTTTGTTCTCCATCTTATTGACGATGTAAAAACGTGCGTCATTGTATATCCATGGGGCGCGCGAGGGTTTGTAAGAGGAAATGCAAAATAATAGTTTAACGAGCAAACGAAAAATTACACAGCCTTGGGGGACAAAGTTTTCTCCTTTTCTCTGTAGTACACTCGAGCAAGAGTTTCAGGCCACGCGAGATATTTCTCTGCTACCCACGTGCGTGCTGTATTCATTTAATATTTGTGAGGCGGTATAGCTGTGTGTGCGTGTGCAGGTATCGCTGGCGTAACTAAAGCGCCATCACCGTAAAATCGACGAGCTCCTGTCACCAAAACTCTCACTTCGCACGGGCCTTGTTCTTTCCCCTTTTTCCTACTCCGTCGTATAATGGACAACAAGACAAATGCAAATTTTGTCCCCGAGTCTTTTCCCCCAAAGGTTAATATACAAAACAGTGCCTCGTTCTCGTCCGGCACAGCATGCGAGTATCGAATTTCAACCTGCGACCCATTCCCCATTCTGTCCAAGATCCTTCCGCGGATATTTGCCTTCTTTTGTCAATTGTTTATTCCAGAAAAGCCAGCCTCTTCCATTTCTCCTTGTTTCCTTCTGTGTTTCCACGTGCTTATTAAAAATTCAGAGAAAAATTCTCTGGCATAGGCCTTTTCGACAATCAAGCGTCGAGCTACGCGGAGGACTTGCCCAAATCGGACTGGAGTGTCGAATTGTGCTATACAGGGTGTTTCAATTTTTTTTCACACGAAATAGAGACGCGATTAATTAAACGATGCCTACATTTTTCGAAGCAGAAAGTGAAAAAATGGGAAGGTCCTTTGGGACTTGGACCGCAACTCCTTCTTGTATGTGCGCCGGAGTGCCATTTTCCTGGCTCGTCACGAATCCTATTATTTTTCAAAAGCCATGCAATATTTTTGGAAACTCGTGTTATATATACGACGGTCACTATTGTCCATTGTACATTAAAGAAGACAATGCCACAGGCACCCGCTGCACGCGCATCGGCCGCTTGGAACTGCGAGGCTTTTGCTACCGAGGCTCTCGGAATGTTGGACCGCGAGATGTGCGTACGAGGGATCGTTTCTTTCGTATATATTTCCTGATATGCTGGCACGACGTTTCAAGCGAAAAAGGACTCGAGGTCTCGATACGCTCGTTAACGCATGCAAACCCATGCACCAAACCGGAGTATACGGACTCGGATTTGTTCGGAAAAGCCGCGCTAATTATCAAAACTATCATTTATTATAAAAGCTCGAATATCCGTATGGGAGCGGCTCTCTTATTCTTCCGACGATAGACGCGCGCGTCAATTTTTAGTTCGATGATCGATGCCACACGAAAAAAAAAACATTCAATAGCTCAAAGACATTCCCATGGTCCATAATTTATGAGGGAAGCCGTGTGAAGTCGTGAGTTTCTTCCCTCATACCGTATTCGCTGCACTTGGCAGATTGGATCGCGTCATATTGAGGAAAACAAAAAATTCGTCTCCGGGAATGACTCAAAATAATGCGAAAAGAAATGATCCTAATTGCAAATCCGATCAGGGGCTCGTTTTTTCTTTCGGCAAAATGAAAAGCCATTGCTTAATGGGATGTCACGTTAAAAATTCAATGCATTCTGCCGAGATACGCTCTATCCAGGAATTTCGGGGTAAATATTGATTACTCGCGTTGCACACGCCCGTCAACGATATTTTTCAACCCGCAAAAAATCATTTGACCTAAAATTTCGTGCTGGAATCACGTCGAACAATGAACCAAACGAAATTTCGCCGTTACAAGCTCGAATCTTCGTTGCGTGGATGCGATACATTATAGAATGAATCTACATTGATGAAATTCTATTTTACGATACATCAAGCCTGCTCCATAATATCCTGGCGGATACGTCCAACGGGGAATGGCCCAGGATAACCCGATTACGATTTTCCATCGTATTCATGTAAAGCCGAGTAATTGGACAAGTAATTACATTCGTTTTACCGATGAATACAAAAGCCAGGACTCTCTTTGAACAAGTGTAACGCATTATTCGAGTTCCCCGGCACGGTTTCAACATTCTGAAGCTTATTTTTGATTTATAAATGACACAAAAAAATATCTAGGCATGTAGAAACGTTATAGGAATAACAGAGACTCCATGGAGTGCGCCCTTCCCCCTTAAAATCAAGCATTCGTTCGATCGTCATTTATACTAACGTGACTCTCCGGGCTTTGATCGAATCTATTTAAAAAATTAGTTCAACGGCTGTATGGTCAAGTTGAAAGAAAGTGCGCGAGAGACTGCGCTCGAGAGGCCGAGAGAGCGAGGAGTGAAGGTAAAAGAGAGCAAGAGAAAGCAAACGAGGAAAAACGAAATTTCGAAAATATTCAGTTTTTCGATAAGGTTGAGTCTCCAAAGTATAACATAATACATAAAACTTGAAACAATGCCGGAAAAATGAGCTGCGGATATGAAGAAACATGATGAATTGGAATTAATTAAATGATAATTTTGGACGAACGAAGAATAAATCATAGAAATTTGTTGTCGTGAAGCTCGATCTATGATTTTTTCTATGGAACTAAATATTATTTGTACGACACTTGATATATTCGTAGAGATTGACGACGGTCGAAAGAATGATTGAGAAAATGATATGCATAAGTTTGAATCGCGAGATCGGCGAATGATGAGAGCTTCTCGAGAGAATGGTATACATTGGTTAACAGTGAGGGAGTGAAAAGGAAGGAGATGAAGAGGAAGAGAGCAACGGGGATAAGGACGAAGAGAGCGAGAAAGTTATGAGGCATATTCGTAAGTAGCACCAGGAGAGAGCCAGTTTGTACAGCATTGCAAACAGAGTGGGTGGTTGGTTATATGTAGGGTAGATGAAGGTTTGGGTTCGTTTGGTTTTGGTGAGGGATTGCAGGGCGAGAGTAAATGGTATGTAAACCATGGCCCTCGCCCTTTGCCCCCGCGGAAGCGAGACCCGCGTGTGCTCGCCTTCACAAACTCCATTAAAACATTATGCACGTCCCGATGCCCATGGAAAATCTGATGCGACCGTATTCGACTCTAACAACTCTCTATTTCTCGTGCGTTTTGAAATATATGTATTCCTCAAGGTATTATTGATAATTCGGTGGCTATCCCACTTCTCAACAATGCATCCTCTCCATGAAAACTCGTACTCAACCCTCGTTGAGAATTATCCACTGTTCTGTAATAAGTAAAGCTTCCCCTTGACCCTTTTAGTTAAAACGTTTTTTTTTACAAGTCGCTTCTAGAGACACACGATTCGAACAATATTTCACGAGCAATCGTCTAAAAAATAAAAGAAATTGCTGCTTGGTAACGAAAAATTATAGCGAATGGAGAAGCATGACAGCTTAAAAGGCTCTCGGAAAAAAATACTCAACACGAATGCGTTGGTACATGACATTTTGTAAGAAGCTTGAACGTTAGTCAGCCAAGGCACTGAGAAGTTCAAGGAAGCCAGTTAACTTTCGGCTGTACATCGTAATCATTCGAAAATTTTTTTTGTCCCATTAGAATGACCTTACGTAGGTCCGAAATGATCGAACAACCTTTCAACCGATCTTCGTACATTACAAAGTAAAGAAAATACCAAACGTATGTATAATACAATAAATTTTTGAGTGTTGCTTTCCACGGATTTGTACACAAGGACAAAGATTCGATTGTAAATATTCGATGAGAATCGATGTCATTAGCGCAAAGTTTTTAATCAATACATCGATTATCTGACAGATGATTTGAAACTTTTTTTGCCCTCTAATATTTGTTCTTCGTTGATATAATTTATGACATTGCGTTTGTATACGAGAGGCGGAGTTGTTTTTGCTTGTGTGTATGTATATTTATGTATATCGAGTTGCTTTCTCTGTCGAAAATATAAGAGTCGAAGGAGACGATCGGTCCGCGCAGTTTCGAAACGCAATATCGCCGCCGTCACTCGGCCCATTTGTCTTCTCGACTGTGGGCTCTTCCCTCTCTCTCGCTCGCTCTTCCTCCCGGCCGAGAGTCTCTCTGCGGGAATCCCTCCCGTTTTTAAAGTGCGAGGTTTGATGCTGCGAACGGGCCAAATATACAGGAGAGAATGAGAAAGAAAGGTGAGTGCTGAAGAGACGAGATCAACAGCGGATGCTGCGCGGAGGAGAGACAGAGCAAGAGCGAAAGGAACAGCACGCAGTGA
This sequence comes from Campopleginae sp. 14b, assembly GCA_030522525.1. NCBI lineage: Eukaryota > Metazoa > Arthropoda > Insecta > Hymenoptera > Ichneumonidae > Campopleginae sp. 14b. The sequence continues at coordinate 52,042 of JAPYYS010000818.1, read as the reverse complement.
GAAGGGAGACCGACTGTGGCAAAATAATTGTTCAGGCCATCTCATTTTGTCGTCGCCTAATCTCGCGCTGGCTCCAGGCACCTGGATCCTACTAAATTCGATGTATACACTCACTCCTGTCGAATGATCGACGAACGCGAGCGCGGGACCTTCTCGTGTTAACGACCTGGAATCAAACGCCTCTGCTCCTCGTCTGCGTCGTATGCCCCAAACTTTATCGATTTTCTGTATTTTGCTCACTCGATTCATTTTGTCCCCGAAATAAACTGCGACCGGTGATTTTTTCCGAGCCCGGAAGACTTTCGAATCTATTTTCCATGGAAAACTATTGAACCTGATGAGAAAAATGTCACTGGATCGTATTTTCGTCATTTTAGCTCTCCACATATTGTAAAAAAGTTTGAAATCGTCGTTGGTAATTGTTCATTGCGGTAAGATGAGATCTCCGGTTAGTCGTAGCCCGAGGTCCACTGGAGCATATAAATGTTGATTGGATGGGGGATAAAAGAGCGTAACATCATTTATGATTGCGCGAGTATTCGAGAAAAGAGGGCCATCAGGTAGAGAAGCGTCGCCCCGCAGGTATAGTGAGTTTTATATACGTATATATAAAGGTGCGGGTACGAAATTTAGGTGGTTTTATAAAAGGGTGGACTTTTGGAGATGGACGACGATGACCGTACGAAGACCCCTGTCGTCTCTTGCTCTCCTGTCGCGTGACGTTCGCGGTGACGCCCAAGACACACTCGGCTACACATACAGGCCGAAGCATTAACACAGCGGCACACACACACACACACGCGCGGTTATTTCCCTTTGATCGGGGCCGCCGAGGCAGCATCCACTCTTTAACTTGACCGCTTGTCTCCATCAGCATTCCCGGGATCCCGGAGTCGCGAGAACATCACTTTTGTGACAAGCGACAGAGCCACTAGGGCACGGACGAAGAGAGATGCAACGAAAATAAAAATAAGAAGAGAAACGAAATAGCGGGGGAAGGATTCTCGAGAGCAGCGTAAAAGATGCGAAGGAGAGAATTGACGAGCGACACGAGAACCAGCTCCACCAACCATAAACGTTTGACATTTTCACTACGGGATACGAAAAATATGATATAATGACAGGTTCAACTTCTTCCTGGAGTTGAACCGCGCGATCCTCCACGAATGAAATAATGGTTATGTATCTGGCCGGCCTACACTGTCAACCTCAAATTGTCCGGAAACCTTTTTTGCTTGCCTATCCCTCGACCGAGGCCATATCTTTTTTTTCGGCCAGATCTCTCATTCGGAAAAGCGAAGCAACTTCGTCAAATCTTTACTGGATCAACGAGCTCAATCTTCCGCATAGATCGTCAAGGCTTACTTTGCGATGCTTCGCTATCCCCAAAGCTAAGTCCCTACGCCGACCGCCAAGACTTTGGAAAATCTATGGATAAGCCTCTTGGAAGAGAATACTCGAAACAGATTTTTTCTTTTACATTTATAAATACTCGTTTTCTGCTTCAACGGTGAAAAAGTAACTGCAAAAACAAAAGTTACTTTCTTTCACGATCTATTGCTCCGCACAATACACGAATAAGAGAACATATTTTACTACGATTTCATCCATACTTGAGCATCGCAACGTCGAAATGGCAAAAGCTTCGCTGACTTGTTGGAATTACTTTCGAGGAGTTGATATTTTTTTTTCTAACAAAAAAATCCAATGCCCATTCTCCTAAAGAGGATATACGTTCTGCTGGTATTTTTCAAAATCCCATAATTCCGTCGAGTTCTTTCCTTGACGTTGATCCCCAAAAGTCTCCGAGTAACAAGACATTCGAACGATTGAATTTATCTCATTTTCCTTATCCTTTGTCATACTTTTATTGTTTGATGTTTGGCCTGGAACAACAATTTTCATTATTCGAATAAATTGATGACGAGATATATCAGTGCTGGGAAAAAAGGGAGTAATAATAATTATAGAGGTCTACCTCGCTGACTGTGTGATGAACCGAACGTATATAACAGTCTCCAGTGTTCTATTAATATCTATTATCTTGGTCGGAAGTGGAGGATAACGAGAAGGACGCTGGCCCCCATAGGATGACGTCACTGCAGCGCAACTACAAGTATTTCGCATTAGGCCAAGGGGAAAAGTGAAAATGCATCCCCTACACGGGCGTATGTACCCACACGTATATTATTTTCTCGCTGGGCTGCTCTGGTGCGCTAATTGATTGGATTAAAAAGACGTTTGATCAAATTGATCGAAAGCCATTTAAAGTGTCTCGTATATTCGTGCACAGGGGCCGCTTCGTTCATTCGATTCTTCCTCTAACGATCTTTCGTTCGTATACAATTTTTATAATTGTGGAACGCGAGATAAAATTAATTAATCGAACGTGGCGGATCAATTTGGACTCGTACGAGATATCCGAGAAACGGTCGAGTCGAGGCCGCGAGCATGGCATGTTATTTTCGACCAATCGTTGTTCATTCTAGCGGTTTTAGTATCCGATATCTGGACCCAATTTATCGATTTATTACCGGAGACTCGTTACCGCGGGAGTTTTTGATATTCTCGTTTTTTTTTATGCAATTTTTGTTTCGAAGTTTTTCCAATGAAGGTAATCCAATTAATTGATTTTTCTATGAACATTTCCACATGTTCTATTGAATTTTTGTGATGAAAAATTTGATATCATGTACCAATTTTTGTTTCCTACTCGACTGGTGCGCAACTATATTTGCGAAACTGCGATGAAAAAACGAAGCGAAAGAAAACAAAAGGGAGAGTGGAAGAGAAAAGACTGAAAAGATGGAAAAGATTTATCGAAAGTCGGTATATTCCCTTTGAAAAGTCGTATCCATCGAACAATCGTTACCCCGCTGGTACGAATTTTGGAAAACAGTGTGCAACCCCTGGCGAGGATCCCGCGGTGGAGCTTTTGTCCACCTGTCACCGAAGATCCGCCAGGAGTCTCCATTTTTCTCTTTCTCTCTCTTGCTCGCCGCATTCGTCTACCGCTCGCGCTTACAAAGATTCTAGGAGCCACTTGAAAAATCGAGAAATCACATCCAACTCCGAGACAACCCTCGTCACATCGCCACCCCTACTTCACCGTGAAACTATGAAAAATTCGTTTTCCCAAATGGCAAGTTGCGGCGCTAAAGAAAAAACGTCCGGGTCGTACAGGTATTTGACGCAATTTTTTTTTACCTCGTTGCATGATTAATTACCCTTTGCAGCAACGAACCGCACGCAATGCATTATTTCAAGACACTCAACTTCTTCGATTTCACGAAGCGTCTCAACTTTATAAAGGTAAAATATAAAATTAGATCGAAATTTCGTAAAAAAAATAATTTCGACCAATTGCGAATCGAAATTCATGAGATCACGGCCTCATTCTCATTTCAATTGTTGTTATTGTTGTTATTGCCGTGATTATTCTTAATGGAGCAGACTCAATCGACCTGCCGGACCCTTGGGAATGAAAGAGGATGCCGTAAAAGCAGGGGATAGAAATCTGTAAGGAAGGGCATGAGAAGAAACACAACAATGCGCTGAATAGTCTGGTGGATAGCCACAGCATTGATAGAAAAGAGCCGTGTCATCTTCGAGCGGCGTGATCCACCCCATTGTGGCTGTGCACGAGGTCGATTTCGGAGCAGGAAGGGGTAGGTCTTTGCTGGCGTCATCCTTAGCGCCCTTGTATCTTTTCGTTGGAATCCTTTTCGGATATCGCGTCAGACTCGAATCAGGAATGAAAGACTTGCCTGGAAAAACGCTCTCCAGTAATTATGAGTCATTGAGACGTGACCATTCCGGTGACGATGAGGCTCCATCGTAAAAATTTAACATTGTTTTCATTCATTTAGTCATTTCCACAATCCCGTCAGGTTTCTCCAAATTTTCTTCTCATTTTCGGTCTTTTTTCATTTTTTTTTTAACTTTCGAATTATTTAATGTGACTAAATCTGAAGTTACAACGTGTTATTGAATTTGAACTCTGCTACGACGATGCAAATGTGCACACGTCAGAGTAAATCTGTAGAGCCGATTCTCACGATCGAGAAAGCTCGCATCCTCGTTCTCCGCTGCGCCTCTCTCTCTCTCTCTCTCTCTCTCTCTCTCTCTCCCCCTCTTTCTGTTTCTCTCTTTCTTCGTGTCTCACCCTTGTAATTAGAAATTTATACACTAGTATGAACGCCGTGTTATTCAAATGGGCCAAAGCGGGCTAAGCCCATTAAAACAGAAACCACGTTGAAAATATCTGTGGACTCCCCTCCCCAAGGCAGCGGAAATATCGTACAATCCATGAGCATGTTATAACCTAAATATCACATAAACTTGGTGTGTATGCGTGGGTACATGTATGTACTTGGGGGCTTGTTAACTCGTAAGTTTCGGGGATCGTTAATGGAACATTGATTATTTATATATTTGCGGGGATGCGAAGAACCTCCGCGGCATTTAACCCACAGATATATATTTGTGATTTCTGTTCAACATTTGTCAGCGATAACGTTTTAAGAATTTAGTACACGAGAGACAGAAAAAGAACGAGAAATATCATAAGCTGGTCTCATATTTTTTTCACTCAACGTTTATGAGTCCAATTAATTTTAATGGACTATTATATACTCGAATTTATTGAAGAATTCCAAACGTTGATGCAACAACATTCCCGGTCGTTATAATTGAATGATTAATTAACGATAAACTCGTACGTCTGATATTCGATATTTTCCTAACAGTTTTTCGCAGATTTTCATGGAAAAAGGTTCGGAAAACTGTTCCAAATCCGTCAAATCGAAGGTGAAAGACAAAAAAAAGGTTTTTAATCGGAACGAAATTTTTTGTTCAAGATTCTATCGCCGACGCCCTCCAGTTTTGAATTTTTCGATGTACAAGCGTGGCGCGTGGCGAATGGAAATTTAATTAACATGGTTTATGACACTTGAAAGCCTCCGAGGCCCACGATCCGTACATAACTCGTCGTGTCGCGGCGACAGAATCAGAGACACTCTATCACGCTGTAAATTAACGTTGTGCGAACTTTTCGTCGTGCACCAGTCCCGAGCACGAGATTAGATAACCTATTCGCGAACCCTGCAGAATAATTTCATTATGTATATGTCTTACAGTTGCAGAGCACTATTTATTTTATCCGAGGATTGTAATTTCTTAAAATTAATTCTCATTCTAAACGACATTACACGAACATTATCGCTTTCATGTATTTTCACTGCTGCTAATCATTTATTTTTTCTCTCTTTTCACTTTCTCGTTATTTCTCCTCCTCCCCATGAGCAGAGACTTTTTTGCAAACTGACCCTTGGGAAGTCGAGTGTAGGGAAATTATCACATTCCGGAGGCGATAATCCTGGTCCATTTTTTCCGATGGAGTATCGTCGTTGAATGAATATTAACGGGTTTAGATAATTGAATAAATTTATTAAAAATAAATTCAATCAATTAATTAGATCATTGCAATGATTAGAAAAAAAAATCCAAATCTATATGTCCCCTACGCGGAGAAAGCACTTTTTTGAGTACTTTATACGAGTTTTGTTCTGTTTTCGTCGTTAAAGAAATATTAACAGACTTAGATAATGAAATGAATTTATTTAAAATGAATCTAATGAATTAATTAGACCAACTGAATGTTTTTTCGAAAAAAATTGAAAATCTACATGGCCCCCATGCGGGGAAACGACTCTTTCGAGCACTTTATGCTAGTTTATTCCGTTTGCCAAGAAATCTACGATTCACGGTGCGAGTAGATGGGTAAATATTTGCAGGGCGACGATTAAGGATCGAGAGAAAACGATAGCGTTGTTCTGTAACATTAACAGGGTGGAAAGTATCGGTCTTTTGCGTTGAATGACTATCGTTGCACCGGACTTCACGCCTATAGTGTGTAACGAGAGTTTCTCATCTGATCAACAATCGCACCGCGCACTGTGGGTGCATGGACAACATATACGCTGCGTTGGGTATTTTATCGTTTTCTCGCACTCTCTTGACTCTTTGGACGGTACTACTTTAACGCCGGGTCAGAAAGAGGAGATTCGTATCGGCCACGTGACCGTAAACTCGTTGAGGTTCTATTCCATACTATTTAACTACGTATCCAGTGCAATATCCCATACGAATACTCGCAAGCACACGTGCACGCATATAATAGCGATTAAGGTAGTGTTAGAAGACGCACATATAGCTTGCATTTCCGTGGTGGAAGAGCTGACAGCTTGACAAATTACCCCTTGATTCGCGTTTTCGCTAAAATCAATCATCGCTAAGGACAGCAGTCACCTCTATCTCTATCTATCTCTTTTCCTCTCTCTCTTTTTTCCTCCGCATATTCTCTCTTTCCTGCTTACTTCGTTCACCCTTTTTCTCTGATGGCGAACCTTGGCTGGTTGCCATTGAGTCTGCCCAACGAGCGAGCCACGGAAAGGCCTTTCAAACTCGTTCCCTCCATTCGTTAACAAAATTCATTTTGTCTAAAATATGCGCCGATTTTGTCAATGGGCCTCCGCCTTGGGCGATGGTTAATAAAATATTATAATCTTCAATCAAATATTTACCTTGATGGTTTTTTTTTTTTCGTTTTTTTTTCATCGATTCGCATAGCCGTGATCGTGATTCTTTTGGAAATCATCCGAAAACGGAATAATTTACATTCCTCGATTAGTGGAGAATTTTTCACGTCGAACGGCGTGGGCGGAGGTTCAGGATTTTTTGTATTTTTTTCGCTAAATCGATCGGTTGGAAAATGCGAAAAATATCCAGCGAAATAAGTGGCTGATTTTGCGTGTTTGTGAACAGAAGCAAAGTTTGTGGATATAAAAAATGAAGCGAAAAAACCTTCCGAAGGTATGGATTTGAATATCGTCCCTTTCGATCGCCACGTACCTGTTCAGCTTAACAAATCCTTCGTATTGCATCGACAAATTTTACGAGTTGGATCAGAACTTGTGCATCACGAGTACCGTAACCTCAACCGCCGAATAACCATAAGAAAAGGAAGCCTCTTTGTTGTCCTGTGGCAATGCGGAAGTGTATAGCTGCTGGTGGTTAAAACCTCAGGTACCAAACCGGGCTGGTCGTCCACATTGGCCGAAAGATATTTGAGGAAATAAAATAAATATTTGAAAAAAGGGCAAAAACGAAGCGAAGATAAAATCGCATTTATGACCGAATGCTGGAAAAGCAGAAGAGGAGAGATCGCAATATTTCGAAATGACGAGAATCGAATGTACACCAGCGCGCGTTCGCCTCCCTTATTAATACGTATTACGTTTTATGAGGGCGTTTTTTTTTTCGTTCCGTCCAAGCGATTCCATAAACACGAGGCTCTTAGGGCGAGTAGGGAGGTCTCAATGTGGTGGACATGAAAAGCAACAGCACGACTGATGTCCGAGTGAAAAAAAAAAGAAGAAAAAAACGAAAAACCATCGGTGACACTAAAATCTTGAGTTTACACCCGTAACCAACGTTTACAGGTCTCTTTGTGCGCGACCCCCGAAACCGCCATTGATGTCTCTGTTATCCCAATTAGGGCCTCGTAAAAATGCCTTTTCTTTTTTCCTTTTTCTTCGACCGCACCTTTTCGTTTACCTTTTTATTTCCTTTTCGATTTTTTTTTTTTTTTACCATATTTCTTTACCCCGCTTCGGAATATTCGTCGTCAAGTTTTCACGTGATGACATAGCGGACGATTTTTTCATTAGATGCACCATCGAGATTGCGTCACCAAAGGAAGGGGCATTGTATTGTTGAAAATAACGATTAATCTGGAAAATTGTTTTCCATGGCCGACATTAAGGATCGGTTCAACGCCGACAGATCAAAATATACTCAACAGTTTTTGTTCCCACATTTTATCATGAAATTTTATTTGTATTTTCCGGCGCAGGTGCAACTCTTAGGATTTTGCTACGGTGGAAAAATTCGTGACAAATTGGAACAGCTCCCCCATGGTGCGTCTTGTTTTTGGGCCTCAAGAAATAAGATCTCATTTGCGATAAACACCGATAGGCCCTTCTCGCGTTCGCGACGCTCTTCCTCTCCTTCTCTCTCTCTCTCTCTCTCTCTCTCTCTCTTCCTGAGTAATATTATTTCCGAGCGATGAGTTCCGGAGAGATCTACGGATCATTAGCCGGAAGAGTGTGAGAAAGTCGTAGCGCCGCAAGGAGGAGGAGGCGAAGAAAGAAAAAGGAAAGTAAAATTGTGTATTGCGTCGAAGGGCTCGAGTCACTCTGCAAGATTCTATTTTTTTCTGACTCTCGTTTTTTCCAACCTGTCGATCTTTCAAGCCCGTCCGACAAGACGTATGATCGACGACGTGCATGAGAACTGTTGCCAAGCTCGTACGACTTTACACGTAAACTTCAAAATCCCGTCGGCTATTCTTCTTGAATTCATTCACGAACAATATAACTCTCGGGTGCCCTTCTTTTTTGGCTTTCGAAATGGCGACTCGAATTCCGGTCACGGGCAGCTGTGGAAAAAATAATCTTTCACACTGTCCTTAAGACAATCGTTTCCAAATTGTAACGCTCGACTTGCCATCCAAATGATTAATGAACCAAAATCCAACCAGAAACACGAAGAATTCAGTAAATAAAAAATATAACTTAATTTTATTTATTCGTGAAATTCCACGACGTCAATAAGATTTCAATGAGATAATAAAAATTAGTCACGTTGTAGCGTACTTCGGTCTATTTAAAAATTCGCGAAATGTCTGGAATGCAAAATACAATGAGAAAGAAACTTTAGAGCGCGCACTCGTGAGCATGTGTACCTGAAAATAATATTCACACGTAAATACAGTCATATACGTATACGCTTGTATAAACCATATGGTTGCCACACGTTTGAGATTTTATCCCATTTTGGATTGTAGGCGTTATCCGTATGACGTTGCGCGAGAGACTCCTCGATATGTGTACAATGCCATACAGTCGAGAGAGAATATTACAGCCTTGACAAATTGCCGCTTCGAAGGTTGGAGACCGAACAGGCAGGAGAGAAAAGGAGCAGAGAATGGGCGCGATAGAGCATGGTAATTACGGGGCAGAGTCTTGGATATGCACGTATATGCTGTTTCATGCACATATCTCTCATACAACAAAGTAAAGCTCCTCTTCCGAAGCCAGAACAAAGTAGATATTGGCGCGCCTATCGATATAAACAGATACAAATACAAATTTTATTTTTTTCCGGTGTCACTGACATCGTTTCGATTGACAAAATTTTTTTTATGAAAATTTTCGATATTCTGTCGTATATACGATTAATGGAACATTTTTCGAGTAATGTCTCAGGAATGTTGCCATTGGACCAGCAAATATTCCGGAATATCTGTTCAGGAAGAAAATTTTTGTCATTTCGATTGTGATTTATTGAAAAAATGACGAGAATTTTGAAATAATCAAAAGAATTTACTTTATCGTGTTCAGCAAAATATAATTTTCATTTTTCCGCAAATCGCTAACTTCGTCAGACTCGAGTGAGACATTTTTTTCGCCTTGGAGCAGCAACAAAAAAAAAGGTACTGCGGAACCTCGACAGGGCGAGATCTTAATTTTTCGTGAGTGCGCCAAGAAGACTGGAGTACGCGATGCGAATAGAGTTTACTTAGTATGTCATTTTTTTGGACGAGGGCAAAGACCACGTGATATGATAATTGATAGTGTTAAATTAGGACAGGACTGGAGTGTTCCGTATTTGATCAATTCTTTGCTACTAATGAGGGCAATGACTATACAGCAAAGAACTTGACAAAAGAATAACGTTTACGGAGTTGGAAATAAAGTTGAGTTTATAATTGATACGCTTCACACTAACCTGGATTAATTTGAAATTTTTTTTTTCTCATTCCACCCACGCTTCAATGGCTCGCAAATGACCAGATAAAAAAATTTCATTCTCTTTTATTTCGATACGATTTAGTAAAGATAATAAATGTATATCTTCACGGGATTGGACTCAATTGCTCTACTTTCTCCGGGAGTTTATTCTCCATTCTGTAAAATGCACTACCGTGAATTAATCATCGCTTCTGTATGGATTAGTATTGAGAGGTTCAAGTGTAGTTCCCACAAGTCTCGCTTTTTTTTTTCCTCTCTTTTTCTACGTATTTCGATTGATTTTCGAAAGCTGTGCGCGTATATAATCGTCCGGACGATTACAGTCGTGCTCCTTCGCGCTCGCATGGGATAGCGTTCCTGCGAATTCGATTAAATCCTCACACACACACAACACACATAAATTACACATTAGCTCAAAGGTAGAGTGCTCGCGCATGGGACCATAAGTTTGCGGTTCTTTCGCGTTCTCATGGCATATTCTTTTTGCAAAAAGATTGCTGATAAAGAAAATCAAGTACTGAATTCGGCTCAGACTCATTTTCCGGCTGGCCGCCACCAAAATTAGCGACTTCTCGTTTGGAAAATAATGCGATAAAGATCTATAGAGTGTAATAAACAATTTCGTTTGGAATCTCCTGATCGCCGTACTTGATTCTGTTTTTTTTAATTTATTTATTTTTTTTTATAGAAAAAAAGCTCTGGGTCAGGTTGACCCAGTGCGTCAACTACGAGTTAAAATTGTTGCATTTGATTGCGTCCGCAGATTCGGTAAATGTCGTTGATTTATAAACTCATTGGCCATGTCGTTTTGATCGAAAGAAAAGCTCTCGGAACTAAAGTTTACGATTTATTGATCGGGTTACCTGCTGGGACACCCAGTATATGGTACAGAAGACGAGACCGCATTGAGCTGGTAGAATGGAGGAGAAGGAACGAAAGTGTACGGAACTCCGAGACAAGAAAAAGGGCAAACGAAATTGCTCTCCCTGTTTCCCCCCGTTCGATGCCCGAGGTAGTGTTGTTCGCGTATCACACACGAGATGAATGTGTGTACGTGACCTCGCAAGACGTCGCGGCTACTACACTTGGATCGTTCACAGCATCCAATATATCTTTTCTCTTTCCTGTTGCTCCTTGATGTCTCGTTTTTTGTCTCCGCGAGAGCTTCTCGCGGTCGCTCGAAAATTTGTCATCCGTAAAGACTGCTGGACTTTTTTTTCTTGTTGTTTCCAACTTTGTGCTCATTCGTAGTCATTTTTACAAAATTTCGTCGCAGCATCGCACGGAACGGAGTTCTCCAGTTCTTTTTAATGAATTCCTCGTCCCTCAAAATCCCCCGACGCTTTCGCTGAAAGGTTTCAATTCATAAATTCGGGCGAGCACGCGCGTACATCTGTATGTGTGAATTTGACTTAGTGTAAAGATATCCCTGCCGGGCCATTAGCGGCCCTAATTTATGCATCACTAGGCTTCCATTGCTCGGAGGGTGCCTCGTGCAACCCTTCCTCGAACTATGGCATCTTGGTCTTGGGCTCTCACAAGTTTTCTCAAGATTTCTTAGCCCTGTGTTCTCAGAATCGCTCCTTCTTTGTCCCTCGCGCGTCTTAATTACGTTTTCCACTCAACCACATTTATATAAGACGTTTCAGATAAAAATGGCCCTCCTTGACGTCGATTACTTTTCCAGTCCCGTTTATTTTGTGACTTCGCATCAGGATTCGAAAAAAATTCTTGCCAAAGATAAAAAATGTCGACTACAGATAAAAAAATGTTAAAAATTAGATTGGAATTCCTGTAAATATGTTGGAAATCAATAATATTATAAATTCTTGAACAATTGCTCGAGAATTCGAGAATTTTGAGTCGCAGATGGTTTACGTCGAAAAATATAGTGATGAACTTGAAATTACGTTTCGGTCGATTCGACAAGGAACGTTTCGAATATGCAGCGGTATATAAATGGCTGTAACGGAATAGAGAAGTGTGTTTATCTATATATATTTGTATTTTATGTATTTATGTATATCTGTTGGAAGATATTCACAAGGGAGGTCGCGGGCAGCTCTTGCCGAGCGGCGTGATATGGAAAGCGATCTTATGGATCTCTTTCCCTCCTGTTCGCTCGCTTGCATTTTCCTGAGCGAAAATAATTCTGGCTCTTTGCGTCTCCTCACTCGGAACCCTCACGATTGGTTGGCTTGGCAAACGAATTTCTTACACACCTTCGCAACGGCGAGTCCGGTAGATAATAAAACGCGAAAGGTCTTTTTGCGGAAAAAGGAAGCGCGCGCGCGCGGAGAGCAAAGAGTGTGTATAAATTCATAAACTGGCAAATACAAAGAAAGCTTGACAGAGGATTTGCTGGTGCCTGCTGAACGATTGGTTTTTGGCACGAAAAAAGCTGCTCAGTCTTTGCTTTTGTTTGAGAGAAGAGTGGCGGGTCTCCATCATCAGGTATAACGGACGAGAGTCCCAATTTTTTGAAAATTTTTCCTTTCGGAAAGGATCGGAGCAAAGCCCTTCGTGTCATACTCGAATCGTTCTCTTGAGAGCCTGTTCCCTATGTACATAATAGTTTTTATTTTAGTCCGTCACGAGCCTCTCCGCAGCTCCCAGAAAATGCGTGCGGTTTTTGTGGCCAGATGTATCGGAGTGCTCGACGAAATCATCGTCGATTTCGTAGCAATTACCGGTCTATACGCGCGCGCGGTTCATAAAATATGGTCTATACCAAAATGACCGAGAAGAAATTTTGAAATTGGTTATGAGAGCGAACTTGGTTGCCGGAGAAAATGCCACGAAGAGAGAGGGGACGAGAGTGAGGATCGCGTGGCAAAGCAACGTTTGTAGCACACCCAGAAAACCCACCGCGAGGGAGAAAGAGAAACAGAGCGAGTGAGAGCAAGGGCTGTGTGCATCGGGAATGAAACGAAGCCGCGCTGAAGGGGCACTATTCGTGGGAGAGATAAGACCCTTATTCCAGTGCAGCAGGGATTCCCTCGCGAATCGCGGCAAAGACTTTGTTGTTTGGACGCGTACAGAGGTACGAGCACTCCCGATCTATACAACTTTTGCCAGCCACTATATATACATCCCATATGTTCACGTGTATTCTCACGTACCCACGTTCCCAAAGCTTTTATATGCGAGTATTAACACCTAAAAGGAAGTTAATATTATATACATAGCATATTTTCTTGAGAGAGAGAGAGAGAGAGAGCGTTCCAAAGCGTGCACTGGCACCGCTCAAAACAACTCGGAATTAACAGAGAATTGAGAAAGAAAAAAAACACATACGTATACGAGGCAAGCAGCAAAAAATAAATAAAAGAAAAACGAACGAGACTCATGGCCTCGATTTAAAAATCCTCCAAAATTACATTATGCAGTAAAACGTGTACAACCCTCGAATCGCATTCCCAGTGAATTTTCATATTGACCCTTTCGAATCGTTTAAAGTTTTTTTTTTGAAATATTTTTATACTCGCATATAAAATAAAAGTTCGTCCTTGATCGATCGAAATTCCACGATCTCGTGAATTTTCGGATATTTCTTAACGAGGATAATTGCGGCATAATCGAGTGAACATTTTTCAATCCAAATCATAAGGTAATTAAATAATAAAACACGAATCAGGACAGATGAGGAGCATTTCCAAGCCTCGGATGAAACTGAACAAGAGGCGGCACCATTTTCGAGACCGTGTCCTGTGTGGAATCACGATTGACATCTATTTCCTGTTGCTTCTAGAGTGGGGAACAGGAGAGAGCTATTGTGACGGATCTACCAATGACGAATGTCCTACGCCCATAGAAAATGTCGCGTGTGTCACCAAGGAATATAAAGGATTTGAGAGGAGCCAGTCGTGTGGCGTGCGCCGAGGGGAGAGACGACCATTGGCTCTTTTTTCTTCCCTGTACACGAGCCTCTATTTGTACATCGATATTGCAGTGTACGTCTGTTTAGAACACGTACCTGTGTATTTACGCAGGACTGGCTAATACTCCGACGTAAGGAAATATTCGTATAGGACATGGCATGCATGCCAGGTGCTCGTCTCTTATTCTCTGAGTGACGTCACTAATCCACCCATCTCGTATAGTTTTTTTTGCTTCATCGTTTCGCTTTGCATCAAGCGCCCGATCGTGGGTCTCGTGCGCGGGGATGAGTGTAAAAAGCAGGGGACGACGAAAAGGAGACGGAAAGCGGTCTAGTGTATATAACGCGCGCGATGGAGAATCGAGGCTGAGCATTGTGTAACGGGCGGGGGATGGATGTGCCACGCAGCTGCTAACGAGGACGGGTTTGCCAACCTCCGGTTCATCATATACACACCAATAACATATTACACGGTTATGTATCCATGCGTATATGTATATGCCTGTGCGCAGCAGTTTTTAGAGTATATGTACATATTATATATACTCAGGCAATACACAATACAGCCGTTCAACCAGCCGGATTGATCCTTGGCTCTGTGAAGCTCCACCCGAAATGGCCGACCGAGATTTCGGGTCCCCATTCCCGAGCGAATAAAACAAAAATGTTACATTTTACTGCGTCATGATTAAAATAGACGGAAATTTCTCTGATTTGTTTGTTTTTTAAATAAATACCGGGTTCAGGCTGGCTCGCAACACGTCGCGCTGCTTTGGACAGTTTGCCAACCGCATTCGTGCGTTTTGTCCTCTCCAGGGTAACTTAATCATTAAATCGACTAATTATAATCACGCCGCGTGTGCAATAACGATCATACGATAAGTTCGATACATTGGACTGTCAGAGCTCGTCGGGGGTCGACCGTCGAGAGAGTACGAGATTCTCGAAGCGTCATAACGTCCGTTTTGTGCTTTCGTCAGTTTCGAAGCGGGGAGAGAGACTCTCACCCCTTTGTCTCTATCTCTCTTATTTGGCTTGCCTGTACATTGTTTTCCTTTTGGATTTGACCGTCCCGAATTACACGCTCTCTCGTGCCGGATAAGCCCAGGAATATTGGACGTAACGCCATCATGACAGCAGCGCGATGGGACGTTCCTTATGATGGGGGAGTGTTTGCCATATATATAAAAGCTGATGTGTATCTATGTGTGAATATATGTGTCTTGATGGCATATACACGGGGGTGGTATTGCTACGGCAGAATTTGCCAGTGAACCAGGGAGAAGCATGTTCAGAATGAGTGGAGGGACATCATCGTTAGAAAAGGAAAGACGAGACCCAGAGAAAATGCACGCAGGGGGGTTCGTTTTCTCTTTCGCTCCCTCTCCGTTTAATTAAAAAGAGAGAAAGAGCCTTCTGAGCTCCCACTCAGCTACTTCTCATCTGTCTGGGTTCCCATGCGAAATAAAATATCGCTAATCACTTCGTATCCTCGGATGTGAGTACCTATGGCTATCGACAGCCCTATACAAATGACGATCCTGGCCAACTCGAACGTGTGTACGACGAGTAAACACGCATATATTCCAATAGACCATGCTAAATGATAGGAAAAGGGCTTAGCTAAGCTTTTTCATCGTCTAAAATAATATCCATCCTGCCCTTTCGTTGAATTTTTCCTGCCGGTACACGTGCGCACAAAAAATGCTTCAACCCTCTGCGTCGTCAAATTGACTCGCGTTCATTTACGGACGGAGCCGCATGTGCCAGTGTTTTGGGCAACACCAAAAACCATGGGACCAGCCATGGTCATTGCTGGGACAGAAAAAATCATAGTTACTCACATGCTCGAGTATTGTTTTGCTTTTTCGACTGATTTTTTGCCTGGAAGAAATTCTGCCAAGTGCGAGTAATAAATGTAGCCGCGATTCATATCCGCGAGTGATATGGATCTTTATCGGCGGAAAAAGGGTCTAAAAGGGCATGATGTACGTTGAAATCTCTCAGCGATTTCTCTCGGACTATTATTCCTCTCTCTCTCTTTCTCGCTTCATTTTTGCGCCCCTCGGAAAACTCGAGCCATCACTACGGGTAGCCAACGGTCGCAATAACTCGACTTTATTAATTCACGCAGGCGACTCGCTCTCGGTTTCTATATCGACGGTCTATAGACTTGTGCGTAATCATCGCCAGTATTTTCTTTATTTTTTTCATGAGAACTCTCGCCTCTTTTCTTTCTCTTCCGCGTGCCGCCTTTGTTGGGGCGCGTGCATCACAAATGGCAACCTTACTTTCGTCCCAAAGAGTCTGAGAAAGATAAAATTGGTGTGCAATTTAAATTGCTGCTTCCCCCCTCGCCCTCGTCCATTCACTCCCCCGTGAAGATGGCGTTTCATTTTTTCCCGCACACGTGTAGCTATGAATTCTTTATTGAAATCGCGTTCCTCGACGAGCGCCATACGATGCTATACATATTTTTCTTTATTTTTATTAACAAGAGACGTCGCGGTAGCAGCTCGACGCCAAGTATATTAACGCGAATATGGCCGTTTCATGACGTCGCACTGTGACTTCATATCGTTCTCTCTCACCGCGATAAAGCATTTCCTCGAATTATACCTGGGGGATGTATTCTTCGAATGTCACCGATTTTATTGAATGAAAAAATTATTATTAAAAAAAAATTTTCAACAAATATGAGGCAATACTTTATTAATTTTTCAAGTGATTTTATACGGAATCATGAACACTGTTCGTTGTGGTTAACATTTTGTGTGTGAATTGAAAAAAAAAAACTCAGGAAACAAGTCTTCGGAGGTTCTCACAACTTTTGAATAACAATAATCTTTGAAATATCAAGTTGAGATATTAGTTTTACACATGTGTACATTTCCATGATTCTGCATGAAAATTCTGCGAGGCAACTAAAGATACACATGCAAACAGAAAAAAAAAAAAAAACTGTAATCCTGATGATTTTCAATCTTACGAAGTTATATATTATAATAGGAGAAATGCAATTGGAGTATGAGTACAAGGAGGTAAATGGGAGCGCGCATTTCTGCCAAGGACGATTGACATCAAAGTCTGCGTCTCACAGCCATGCATTCACGTCATCGCACATAAAGTTGGCCCAATCTCAGAGCTGCAAGGACTCTCGTCCTCGTTGTTGTTGTCGTCGTCATATCCACGGTGCACAATTGGCCTCGATTTTTCTAATATATCAAAAATATTCCCATGTATTTCGAGCTCAGGGTGAAAAAGAAAGAAAGAATGAGCACTGGAAAAAAAAAAAAAAGGAAAAAAGAACCAAGCAAGTCTGTCTCTTTCGTAGTTCTCGATCTCCCTCACCTTCTATGATGGCCGCTTTCCTGTTGGCTCTGTGAGAGACCGTTGAGTGAATGAAAAATTCAGTTTTAAAACGTCGCTTCGTAATATAGCAGAGTCCAACCCTTTTGTAATGGCAGTAGGGCGCCCTTGCCTAAGGACTCGTCAGCTAGAGTCTCATATAAACTTGTCCATGTACGTGCGTCTATATCTACAACGATGATTGTACAGACATACATATATAGAGAATGTGATGGACAATAGAGAGGGCGTGTGTCTCTTCGCGTGCCCTATTTACCCAAGCGACAGCCTTTCCCCCCCCCCAAGGGTCGCTCGAGGACTTCTCGAGGCCCACACCCGCCTCTAAATACGAGAACCCGGTCCCCCTCGCAACCCCGAACGAATATTGGCACGCGGACACAAGACTCGTTGTGCTTTCCTCTGTCCCTCTTCACTGCGACGATGCATTGTGGGATCTCTCCACGTCACCCCTCAACAACGCCCAACCAATCCTCGTGCACGCAACCCAAACGCCGCGACGATTTTTATTATGAGCAAAATACTACTGCGAGACCTAAAACCGACTGAAAGAGACTCTGTGAGAGAAAGAGAAAGCAAAGTGAACGAAGCATTTTGGGGTGCTCCATCAGAGCTCCTGATATTCTCCTCCGTAGAAAAGCCGCCCACGAATACGCCAACCTTACAAAACCTGCCAACAGTTTGCACGCACACACATTTACATTTATCTTGTATAAGCACGTCATACGTACGCAGATACTTATCCATGCACTGGGACGCCCCGAATATTAGCTGTCCACGCTGAATGATGGACGTCGACATGTACTCAATTTTGTACTTAACGAGTGTACAGTATCGTGTTAGTTCACCGTGAAGGATCCAACTTTTATTGAAAATTCTTTCTTCGTTATTCCATAGTTTTCGGCCATAAAATTAACTGAATTGCATCTTGGGATAATTAACTCCAATCAAACGATCTGTCACGTCATGATTCTTTGTTTTATTATCGTTCGTAATTAAATAAAAATCCTCACTTTGTATTAATACACGTTTCTTTGGTAAATAGTGAAAAAAAATTGCAAATAATCATATTTATTGGATTAAAGTACGAAGCTTTTTATTTCTGACGTAAATAAATTTCCGGAAATGATCTCGTTTTCGCCAAATTGCATGAACGATCATCAAATGATTGAATTTAATGGATATTTTAGTGAGTTTGGGTGCGTATACAACTGCAAAATTACGAGCACACCTGCTAGACCAGTGGTCGGATGGTTTTGTTCAGTGATAAATACCGTACTGGGGCATATAATCATAATGCGAGTTATAGGGCACTTGAAAAAATTTAGCAGGAACTCGTGGCATAGTGCAAAAGCCTTTTTTTTCGGGGATCACTATTGGGCATGCAACAACGAGGAAAAAGAAAGTGAGGGCGCGCGTTCAGGTTCGATGATCGAAAAAGGGGGCTCGCGGAAACAACACCCATAAAAATAATGACCATGACCGCTCGCGCGGTGGACACGTGTCATCTTTCCGCTCGGTTCATCCAGATCCTCATCCCCAACTCACATTTTTATTTTCGGTTTTTATAATGACTCTCGGTCGCATCGAAAAATCTGCAGTTGTATCGATCCTCGCCAACACTGTGTAATAGAGCACGAACGAAATTACCTCGCGACCTGTGTACAGGACGATTCACAACGTTCAACGCGATCAAGAACACTCACACTTAACAAACTCACCGGCGCACAAAAGGTAATGAATCCTCAATGCAATCACAATGTCCATGAGACAGTTTCTCTCAAAAAATATAAACCTACTAACTGCAGGGCATCGGCTATTCCGACGAGATTTTTATTTTTCATCCTTGGATTGGAAATTGGATTGGAAAAGATCGAGTAAATATTTTTTTTTTAAATCACCAAAATTTTGTCATTGCAACGCGAAACATGGAAGAAAGTTTCTCTGGAGAGTAAATTCCTGTCATTCCGATCGTAAATTTTGCTGACGGTTTCGTTAAAAATAAAAAATATTGTCAAAAGACTACGAAATTTTTGAGATTATCCGAAAATATTGAGTTCACCGTTTTCAACAAAATATCGACGTTTCTTGACTAAATTTAAATTTCAGTGTATTTCCCATAATAAAGACCACATAATACTCGATGGTGTTTTGCTTGTTTTCCATTTGTGCTAAATTTTAATTGCCAAGACATATTGATCGTTTTTACTCGGAATGGATTTTGGAAGGCTCTGTACGTGTGTATAGAAGACCGGAAGTTTATCGAAACAGTGTGTGCACGGTTTCAGCAAACGAGAATAGCGGTAGAAAAAGTATGGTCTATATGTATATACGTCCAAAGGCATACGTGAACGAAGCGATCACTGTGAGCCTACTTACAGAAAAGAGGGAGAGAGAAAGAGAGAGAGAGAGAGAGAGAGAGAGAGAGAGAGTGGTCCAAAACGTTGGGTATGCAATACAAAAAACGTACCAGCAACAGGAAAACGATTATCGATAAACGACAGAGACCGCAAGCTGCCTGTCGTCGCTGGACATTATAGTTGTATTATATATAGCATGGACGTACTACACGCCTCACCATATGCCGACAGACAAAACGAAGAGAGAGAGAGAGAGAGAGAGAGTAATATTTGACCGAGACGTTCGGTTGTCGGACTGCAGGGCTCTTTTTGTCCAATATTTGAGCTCTTGTCAGTTTTCAGCTCCTCCCTTTATTTCTCTGTTCGAATAAATTCCATATTTATTTTCCATGGTCGATTTAATTATTTCGGAAAATCAGAAAGCGGCTATTCTCTCGAGTATTTTTATTGTGCGAACGGAGAAACAAAAGCTTTGTTTCGTCGACAATGATTGGTCGATGATCTGCTGGATTAGGATTTTAATTTGTTCCCATAACGGAAATCGGGGCTGCGATTAATTCGTCGTGACTATTTTAATACCATCCGGAATAATAATTTATTGTTTTCTCCTCTAAATAATAACGGGTTGAATAATAATATAATGAACATATATTTTTCATATAGTTGGCAAGCAAAAAATACTTTAAACCGTAATATTTCATCATTCCAGACATTTCTATGATAAACTGACCCCACCGGTTCTCCACGCGAAAAAGGGCATCTAATAAGGCCAGACTCCGAAGAGCATCACATCTGCGCACTTTTTAAAATCAGTGGTGGAGCACGAGCCTCCCGGCTGTAGTGTCCTTAACCCTCCAAAGTCCAAGCAACCCGAACGAAAATTACAGTAGAATGATTACGACAGTCGAACAAGAATAAAGTGCGTGCCCTGCTCTTCCGAGATAGACTCAACGCCTAAGGGCACCTTTCTTTTGACCCTCTGTCCACCTATCTCCCGTCTGTAGAATCTTAAACGCTATGAAAAAATCTGAGCTGCAAACACAACACTGGAATTATCCAGAGAGAGAGAGAGAGAGAGAGAATACAATTCTCCGAACTGTGTCTTGGTATACGAGACTCACGAGCTTCACACTTTCACATTGGAAACGCTCGCGAGCTCCAACAGACATCTGACCTGGTGACAGCAGCAGGTGCTGCCCTTAATCTGCACTTTTTCCCGCACCATTTCAACTCCTTCCACTTAAATTCTTATCCACCGCGAAAAGTTGGTGGAGAAATGAATTTTTTCGCTGATTTAGCCATAAACTCGAGAACGTAATTTGCAATGCTTGCTCCAAAATATATTTTTTGGCTACACTTTTGTGCCGGCGTCAAAAAGCACCCGAATTTGCCATCACCGTTGCTTCGCGATCTTGCGATAAACTCGCGCCCACTTTTCAGCAGTGCAGCAGCAGAGCCATCTCTTCTCTACGGCGAGCACGCAATGAAAGTGACGTACGGATAATTTCTTTCTGCTGCAGCGATAATTACGAAACAAGGTGAACCCGGGGAGAATCATTCAAAGTTTAAAAAGCAGCAATTAATGATTTTAATTATAATTAGCCGAACTGGAAAGTTAACCGGAAGAGAGACAGCAACGGGAAAAGGGAGAAAAGTATGAGTCCGAGCGGCGGTGGTGCAGTGTTTGCGCTTTGGCAATCGTCTCACGTGACATCCCTGATGCTAGCACGATACTTGCAATTCGTTCGGGGTAAGGTTCGTGACGTCGTTGCTCGTCCAGATTACGGAACGACGGAGCGACGCATACGTGAGAAGTTGATCATCGGACACCAAGAATATTAAACATATTACGTGTGTTGTTACATGTACATTAATGTGTGCGAGTGTGCGCATCGAGGTGCAGCGAGAAATGGTCGTGGCGAACAGGTCGGCAAAGCGTTCCACGTGTTAACATATCGGAACAAACGACGGACAGACGTTTAATGAGTTTTGTTCGCCGATGTGGTTGGGCGTCGTATGCCGCGCGTTGTGGTGAAGCTTAGGAACCGGGGGCAGTCTTTCCCCTCCTCATTTATCGCACAACCACCGCTTATATTCGTGATTGCTAATACGGAGTCCTGATCCCGCGTATATATATCCGGAAGAACCGAAACTCCACCGAAAACGAAACGGCAACGTTAACACATTCAACCAAAGTCTCTGCTAAAGCGTGCGCGTCCTCCACAGCCCGGAAGACACGTTGAACGCGATCCCTCGAGGTCACGAATATACGAAAAAGTATATAGATCAATATATACATTTATCCACGACCGTGGGCACACATGTTGAAAACTTTATACGCTACATTTTATTGATTCATTTTGCACAAGAACTAAACTGTGAAGAGTCAGCCGGCTCACTAAATTCGTGATGGTTAAGCTCGCGTTGTCAAAACTTTACAGGGATGTGCAACTTTTATGATAGATCGAACGAGACCGTTCGCGCCACTCTCAACTCCAATTTGAACGATATTTCCCATTTTTTAAATAATAAGCCGAATTAACGCACTGTCGGTAGCGAGACATACGATTTTTGCTTAATAATGTGTGGCAAGATTTTTCACTTGACCAGATAATCACTCACAGTCACGAACCATCAGCAGTGACGAACTTCCTCTCAATTATATTTTTCAAACCAATCCTTTTCAGTGCGAATTATTTCCTTCGTTTGGCCAAGATTCAGTTTTTTTTTCTTCATTCAAGTTCCCGCGTAAGGAATTTTCGCGTCAAGATTTTTTGCATCGATCAATTATCAAAGACTCGGCGGGATCGAATTAATTAAACTTGAGGACAGAATTCGTCGAATTTCATAATTTTCTTCATTTGCGGATATGAATTTGCAAATTTTGAAGAAAACGATTGATCGTCGATGAGATCGGTTATGGGTCTCGAGTTTCTTCTCTTATGGTGCGTCGGGAAGGAGCTGTGGCGTGCGCGATCGCAAATGAATCGTACAAAGAGGCGATGCTATATGAGAAAAAAAACGAGGCAGCAATCGAACACACGGCAGTATCACACGAGGCAGTATTTTAAATAACGACGAATACCGAGAACTAATTCACAGGATTTTGGTGGATATATAGACCTGCCATAAGTACGGGCACCGCCCATATTCCGCAGGCGACTCAGGTGGCCCTGAAACGAAATGACCAAAAAGACACGAAAGAGAGAAGCGACAGGGAGAAAGCGATAGGCAAAGAGAGAGAGAGAGAGAGAGAGAGACACGAGACTTTCTTCTTCTCTCCGCAACGTCGTCGTTTATTACCTGTAGCTCTATACTATAGAAATGTCTTTCTCGCTCGCGCCGCATGAAAGTCTGCTTCAACCCCCAGAGTACGACGGACTTATGGCTATGGACAAATCGCTCAGGACCACGCGATACATCTCCGTTTCACACCTGACCTATATATCTCCCGATGTATCCACACGCATAGAAATAATCGACATATATCTATAACACATCTGGTCACGACGTTCCCAGAGCTTCACCGAATATTCTCTAATAACATTCTGTGGAACAAAAAAACGAACAAATTTGATGCCTGACGTCTAGGATATCGCGAGCTCGCGAGCCATTACCTCCAGAACGCGAACATATACTCCGAGAGTGTGCGCCGGCTCCCTGTATATACAGCAAGTCCCAAAAGTTTCTTTCACGCCACCCTGGTTCATGATCGAAGTGCAAAAATACATTTTTCTGGTCCATGTTCCGGTCCTTTTCTTGATGCAGAAATAAATTCTGTTTTTAATCTCCAGCATCACTCTCGAGTCATTTTAGTTGGATCTATCGCGATATCGAGCTTTTTCGGGCGTGACTTTTGTGAAGGCCTATAATAGCTCGGTCGGACGCAAAGTGGATCTTTATATTTTGCTCTTGAGAGCTGCTAATAACTGTGAGAAAGGAATTAATAAGCGCGAGAGGTACGCGGAACTCAAGAGAGCTAAGGACTCACGGACGAGATCGTCGGAGCGTAACGTACGAATGTACAGCCACAACATATACATATGGAAAACAGAGATTCGTGCATCAACCACGAAAGGTGTATATGTGCGCGCACTCTCGGGGACGCTCATGCTGCACGACGATGGTCACGTGGAATCTCGTCGGTTGACTCTCGCGACGCTCATATATATATATATATATATATATATATATGCCAACGTATTTACGGGGATCGATCATTATTAGCCACACTTCAAACTCGCGTGTAATCTCGTTCTCGTTTATTGAACGCGATCGCGGGGCTTGGCTCAGACTTTTGACAGTTTCTCAAATCCAGAAAAATCAGGGAGAAACAGGATCGAACATTCGCAGTGGATCATCGCGCAACGAGATAGCGGATCGTTGCGGGCTCGATTTTATTCGAATCATTTCATGAGTTTTATTCGATATTCCATTGACGAACACCAGATCATCGTAAGGATTCGATGTCGAGTCGTGGCCTCGAGACTTGGAGAATTTGAAATTCGGTTTTAATCTCCTCCGCGCTAATTTTGGATTGTTCGGTATAGAAAAATAACAAAGGAACGTGGTGTACATACGTTCACATGCATATATTTTGATGCACACATTTATCAAAGCGTGTGGCATGTAAATACCTGAGAACACGAGGCTGACGAGTCAGCGTGCGAGTTGAGCGCGCGGCGTTCTCGTAATATACGCGCTTACATTCACGCACTTACGCGTCTCATCTCTCGTCGCCGTGGCACATTTTTCTCATAGAATTAATTAAAACGCGACTCAACGTCATCTCTCACTTTTCATTCCTCCCGCGTATCGCAGCCAATGTGTTGCTCTCTTACGAGATTTATACAATAATAACGTGTATAATGAAGCTTTGCCACAAATTAGCTGTGACTCGTCTTTCAACTATCACTAATCGAGAGATAATGAATGAAAAAGGTCGCATGTCTGTGCATTAATATAGTCGTAAAGACAAACTGGAAATTCTAGTCCTTTTTTCTTGCTTGTTTGCACACAACTATACACCAGACTTTATGCCTATATATTTATTTAATTACATCTCGAGTCTTCGAGACGAAAGCCGTTCTCACGTATGTCACTACGAGCATTGGAAAATAGTGTCTCTAAGAAAGCTCGATTACACATTGCACATACCGCTAATTACGAACATTCTGTATAAATTATTTTTTCATTATTTCTCAACGTTACTCAATTTGTCATTGATCGGAAATTAGTGTGACTTTATAATACCATATCGTATGATTGGAATACCATTTTTTCCAATTCCCTGTCGCCATCGATTTCTCGTTCGGACTAAAGGACATGTCAATCAGATTGGAACGCACTGGATCAAGTGAAATTAGCATGGACGTGTGATTATCAATTTGTACGGTTCAGTGACGATCCATTATGATTTTTTTTTCATTCGTGTCGCCCTATTCGTTTCCGTTCGAGGAATGAGAAGTGAAAAATCGTCAAGCAGATTGTCGAGTACAGGCTCAGCAGTTACAAAGAATAAATTTCGTCTATTTAAGAACGAAATTCTCACTCGAAGATAAAAAAAAAAAAGAATTCAACAATGGGACAAATCGTCCAGAGATTTTTTTGTTTTCCACGACGAGAGCTTGGGTGTTGCACAGGCTTTTAAATATATTCGTGTTTACGTGAGTTGGTTTTGTCCTCGAATCCAACAGCATCGTGGCTTCTTCCTGTTTCGTTGGAATATTAAATACTGGATAAGTACAGCTATAGAGCCAGCGTCACAGATGGGCGACAAGGATCAGTCGCGTTGCAAACGTTGCTTCAACGGTCGCGTGCGAAAAAGCCAACATTGCCAACGTAACATCCAGTGGCTCATGGAAATGGCGCTTCACTCACGCGGTTTCCATTGTATGCTAATTTTTCGACTTTAACACGCGGTGCAACTCGGACGACACACACAGACTCCCTTCACCACACTGCCACACGCAAACATATTCATTCAAATGCAACGAGTTTAAGGAGTCTTGATAAGACAAGTGTGGCGTCTTCACTTTTTCCTCCTAAATCTACTGGTCATTTTGTGTAAAATTCTCCTTATTGTGACATCGATCGCTCATATTCAGCCCTTCGGATCATTGTTTTAGCTCAAGGCGCTGTAAAAAAATTATCTCTTCATTCGCAAAATTTGACTCTGAATAATAATTTTTAATTTCTTATTTTTCATTCGAATTCATATATTATATAAATGTATTCATATTATTTAAACAATATATAAATATTATATATGTTATATGAATATATTAACATATTAATTTAAATATTTATATATTATATAAATAAAATAAATAAAATATATTCATAAATAATAATAATAGTAATAATAATGATAATAAATATATTTATAATTATCAATATTAATACGTGAATATTAACGATATATATGATGCATAATGAGACAATAAAACAAATCGGAGTTCGTATCGGAAATATCGAATTTTGGCCAGTCTCTCGAGAATCGCCCATGGAAATACAGCTCAACGTGTCTTTTTATAAGGATGAGAGAAAAAGCAGGGAGGAGACGGAATTCGCGGTTAGGGAAGATAAGGAGGAGCACGACCGACGAGAATCAAGCACTGTGACCAACAGGGAAGGCTGTCGTAGTGCGTGGCTCGTTGATGAATTCTGTGCCTCTCGTTTCTCGCGTTTCCGAGCTCCGCGTATACTGTTTCTTTTTTTGCTTCTATACATTATGAACTGTATGCAGCTCGATCCCCTCTCGCGCGGCCTGCAGGACTCACGAAGCCGTGTCTCAACTACACCGCGAAAGAGCCGGTAATGTCCCTGTCAAGAAAGCGGCAAGCCTCGCACTCGGACGAGACGCTCGTAAAATTCGACGGGTACAAGTCACATACATAACCATATATACACATCAACTAACAACATACAAGTGTTCTCTGCATGTGATATTGCGCACTTTGGGCACTGACTCACTCTCCTGCGTTGCAATATGTGCATCATACGTTTCATATATTCGGTACATATGTTTTTATACAGTTGGCACACGTCCCTGCGCCATCGCGCCATCGTCATTCGAGCCCTTCGCATCGATGCATCCTCTCGGCGCTACGTCGAACTATTCGAAACGAGTCTATAAAAAATCGTCGATGCGTCGATGAAGCCGCACGTTCGAATTTCGACGAGATTGGATTTCCATGATGCTGTTTGTAATTATTTTGGACGTGCATGTTTTTTTAAAAACGTCAGTAAAATAAATGGCATTGATTGACACTGTTAATTAGAATTATAGTTCCGAATTCGAAGAATCTGGGGAGCCGCTATTTTTTGGGCTTGCAAGGTCGTGCGATAGTTGGATGCTGGTTATCTTCTCGGCGATCGAACCGGCTGTGGATATTATGATTGTTGCAAAATAAACAGCAGTAGATCCGCAAGGGATAGTGTCGACGCAATGGCTCATGGGTTTTCATGGATTTCGACGGGATTAGCGAGCATGAGGCACCGATGTTCCTTCGTACGTGTCGACCGAACAACTCTCGTATATAAACGTCAAGTGCGTGCGTGCGTGTGAACTTCACGGTTTTCCAGTTGCGAGAAAATTTTCTTAACTTATACGCAATTATATTATATTTTCGCGTGCAACGCTCATCATTGCAATACAATGTATTCCTCGGTTGAGAGTGCCACACTGCGTTATGTATAAATATATATTAATGTATATTATGTTGATGAATTATACAGAGACGTTCGTATAGTTGATTCGAGTCGCGGTTGCTGCTCTGCTATGGGAGTCGCAGCAATCGGGTCGTTGCTAAACTCCGGTTGCATTAATATCTCACACAGCCTTGAGCAGCTTAGCCCGTTGTTGAGTTTTGTACGTTTTTGACTCATTTCGTCGTCGACGCGCTTTTCCCAGAGACTCAGAAGCTTTTCCTCATTGAAGAAATGAAAAAAAATATCCGGATAATGAAGAAAAAAAAAGAAATTGTATCCAAACATGTTTGCTCGTCATGCCCGTAAATAATAGCCACTCGCGAACCACCGAAAGTTGGTCAAGCCTCATTGTTGGTTATTGTTGAGAAAGACGCCGGAAGGAAAGAGAAAAAAAAAGGACGGGGAAGCGTAAGAGAAAAAGGAAAAAATGTGTTAGACTCTTGGCCCATCGTAAATTATGGTTGGGCGCGATAAAACCACCGAATAAAATTTATCTGACGTTTACGGAGTCGGAGTTAGATTGGTGTCGGATGGAATCGAACGAGACACCTCCGTTGCGAGTGGCGCGAGGTCAGCCAGCAGCAACAGCAGCAACCTGGAGACCACGAGATCTCTTTGGCTATACATTTATACGTTACATACGTACGTCAATGTAAAGGGTGTCTCGGAATCATTATCATCTTTTGGGAGATGGTTACATTGTATATGCATTCATAGTGTATGAGAATCCGGGGTATTGGTAACGCGAGAGCAGCCTCGGAGCATTTGGCGCAGCGACAGGAGGTCGGAGCAACGATCGCATGGAACTCGGGCTCGTTTAAGTTGACCCGCATTGCCTGTCGCGAGGATCCTCAGTAAAACTTTAATTTCACCGTCTCTTTTAAGCGACGAATGAGTTTGGCTATCGATTTTTTAATCAATTTTTTTTCCAAATCGATAAATGATAAAGAAAAAATGTAAATGGGTTTTCCCTTCGTAGAATAATGCGTCCCGATTATCCTGAGGGCATCAGGACACTCTGTATAAATATGAATATGGTTTTGCTGCTGGTTGAAGCTGAGACCTCCTGCGGACGCGACTGAACGCGTCGGGATGACTGCTCGTCGTAAAAGTATTTTACACGCTTGGGAGGGACAGGTGACCGGGCGCGCGCTCGCGAGAGTTCTTGCGATGTGCGCCCCGTGTCAAAACGTTCGGATCTTTCCACCTCTACCTCTCTCTTCCTCCCTGCTCGATGCAGTACATCGCACAAGCATCTCTTGCCACGCAGTCCCGAAGGAGGCGAAACCCCTTTTAAAAAAAAAACACAAACGAAAAAGCGTGCCCACGTGGTTTAGGGGACTCTCCGATAAGCCGCGGGCTCAGCTTCATTTATTTTTTTTTTCGATTATCCGTTTGTCCCCCCCCCCCCCCCCCCCCGACTCTTAACAACCTCTCTCGCCCTCGCTCTCTCTCTCTCTCTCTCTCTCTCTCTCTCTCTCGCACGGGTTGCCAGAGAAACCTCTTGAGATACCTCGAGTTTTTCAAATTCCCGTCATGCCACTCACAATCCTAAGAACATCAGAATGTTGCGTATCACAGAGAGACTAGAACTGCTGTGTGTGACATCGAAAATTTAATATAAAGATATATGTGTGTGTGAACCTCTTTCGAATCAGGTAACGCGCGTGATAGGTAACATATAATCGTGCGATAAAGATCGTTTCCTTGGAGTGTCAAGGTAATTCGTAGCAGTTACTGACGTGAATGTACGCGAGGAAGAAACTTCATGGGTCATTGCCATTGGGCAGAAGGGGTTCGGAAATTGTACACTCGAGAAAAATAAAGGATAGGAATTTCTTACAGCGCAGCGGCGGTGTTCATAATTGGTTTTTCGTTCAGATGAAAAAAAAAATGGATTTTTAGGTCTCTTCGATCGTTTAACTTTCTCATTTTTTCTAAATACATTCCGATCGTTGATGATTTTACATCGAAAAAGTTGGGGCTATACAAAAAATTGTAAATAACGTCCAATTACTGCGGGCCGAAGGTCAAAGGCCGCTGCGATGTGAGAGAGTGTCGATTTTTTTTTTGGTGCTAAATGAAATCAACAAATTCGGCAAATAATTGTTAATTTTTTGGGATGTGAGACAAAAGCTTGGAATGATATCGTAATAATTCATACCGCGTGCGTTTCTCCATTTACAAAACGACGCTGACCATCATCAGGGCCACTTACGAGTGTTCAATTATACCCAAAAATCGAATTCGCAGAGAGACACTTCGATTCCACGGAAACACGTGCTGCTACCAACGGATATATGCCCCGAAAAAAAAGCCCCAAAAAACGTGCAAGCTAGTATCGTTTTTTCGACTATGCTTCAGCACATTTCCTAGAAAGCTGGTCTCGAATATTCGTGAGTGCAAATTCGAAACTTTGGGAATACGAGCGAGTGTGCTCGACCTGATTTTTTTTATGGTCCACTGGTGCGGCTGCTGCTCCTCCGTGACACAGAAATAAATATTCTAAACTACACGATATGATCCTGTTCGTGCGAGGCTGAAAAAAGGATAATACGAAGGTAGATTCGACACGAAAGACACCGGAATATAACCGGTACACATGGATGTATGTGTACATGTTTAAATCTGTACGTGTTAAGGCCACACAGCATCTTGAACGAAGATTCAAAGAAATGTAAAGCGAGGGAGAGAGATGGAAAGAGCAGAGACCCTAATTCTCGAAAATGACGAGCATTTAATTATGCAGCAACATTCGGAGGTACTCGCAGATGGAACAACGCTCACATTTGCTCCGGGAATTCCTCTGGATCTTCGTGACAGCATCGCAGTACAGACTAATTCTCTTTCTGAATTGACTAAAATAAAATGAGATGTGCGTGCTAGCAAATCTCTTTTTCAACAGATTGAAACGTTCGCTACATGCCTCGTCTCTGATCGATATACGTATGAGAAAGTTTGGACCAGCATGTTGCTTACGTATCTTTGATTTTTATACACAAAGCCTCTCTGCGCACGGAATCGTTTTTCGCACTAAATAGCACGCGTGTCTTTAACGAAAGTGCATCACGCATGCTATTTAGCAAGACGCCCGTATATAACGTCGTATGCAAAAGGCTGCTTTATATAGTCACGAGATGGGAATTGGACTCGTGCGCGTGTCTCCGAGGTACTTGATTGAGAGACATTTTGGATCTTTCGGTTTTTTTGTCACATCCGCTGCTCTCGGAATCTCGTGCGTATCGATGTTGCCGAATAAATAGTTTTTTCTTGCCTTTTTCCCCTCCTCTCTCTCTCTCTCTCTCTCTCTCTCTCTCTCTCTCTCTCGCGGTCCCCCGAATTTCTCATCCTTTTTTGCTGCTTACTCTCCTTGCCGGTTTACGCGTATCTCCACTCTTTGCGTCTCCAAAAACAGTTCGCAGAGAGCCAGAGGCAATAATCTCGATGTGGCCCGGCCAATTACCCTCGTCTCGTGACCATCTGCTCCCTCTAGGGCCCATTCTGGAGAGTATATGAGAAAACAGAAGATTAAGAGAGCGACAGATAAAGAGAGAAAGAAGCGAGCGAATGAGAGGACGCAAAAGACCAAAGAGCTATCTGTACGTTGACCGTTCCGCCTGCCAATCTTATTCCCTTTTTTCCCTCCGATCTTTCTCCTTTTCATCACTCGCTCACTCACCCTTTACTTTCGAATTCGTAACGATATATTTAAACAACATTTTAAATCACGATCGTGCCAACCAAGATCTTGAAGTTTTCACGAGCATTTTCCTTAATCAATCGATAGATCGACCGTAATCAATTTCTAAGACGACTACGAGCTATACAGGGACAACAGCACGTCAGCGATTGTTTGGGTTTGTTAGGGTTTCTCGAATTTGTTCCCGAAATCTGAAAATACCCACGAAAAAGCGCCAAAACCCATTCGCAACGAATTTCCGACTCCATTATTTATTATAATCAAAGTTAAAAAATTATAGCACCGAATTACGTTCCTTGCGAGTCTAAGAATTTCTCACAGGACATTACACACATTTATAACGAGGTATATACGTATTGGTACCACAGCCAAACCGCAAAATGGACCAAAGTATATGCACCGTGTATTATACAGCAATCGAGCGATGTATCTTCGATAATATATGTTATAGATACCTTCGGAATACGATGTGTACGGCGTTGCGGACACACCTGTAAATTTTACACTCGGGAACAAGTGTCTGAGAACGCGAAAAGATACAGTACACGCATAAACATATATATATTTTAGAGTAGAGAAAAGTATACATCGTTGCATAAATGTGCATGAGGTTGTAAACATTGTACTACATATAAATATGCAAACGTATATCAAATCATATACCAACCTATTTTCAAGTTCTTCAAAATTGTACAAGTCGATTCAGAATCGGCAATGATTAACCCAACAATCCCAAACCCATTTTTTTCACCTTCAAGCCCCAAATCGGAGTAAATATTTACCCCAAGGATATCTTATTCGTAAAATCGTTCTGAAAGAAGTAATCGGACTTTTAAGCACATGAATCTTTTCCTTTTTTCACGCCGAAGAGAATGGTGGAGAGCAAATTTTATTTTATCAACGTTTGGTTAGTGAAAAATCGATTTAAAAACGTAAAAGTGCTGAAAAATCGATTTAGGACTGCGCAGTTCGAAGCACGCCTGGAGTAGATATTTACCCCGGTTTAGAATTATAGGATTCTCTAAACTATCGATCACTCAATATTTTTAGAAATTTTTTTCAACAGCTTCTTCAACAATTTTTGAATCTACAGCGTATTTGCTGAGCTTGAGTTGTTACGTCTGTTTAGAACGAGCGGAAATTATAATGCGAAGGGAATAAGCCTCATGCATTTTGTGCAGTTCAATAAATGCTCATGAAATTTTGTGCTGCAGCAAATTTTTTGTCTAATCGGCTGAAGAGGAGTTGGCGCGAGTGTTTCTTTGGAAAATTGCTTTGGAACGGGGAGGGTAAATATTTCTATGGTCATATGGTTTGAGGAAGCCTGTGCTCTGAACGAGCCTGTACACAGCGCGTTTGGTTTAATGTACGAGGGCCGAGTTATAGGTTATTCGACTGCGACTGCGGCGTGGTCGCAAGGAAAGGATTTCGCGTCGGGACAGAGACCGCGACGTATATAATTATGCCGAAATCGTAGTCAGGTACCAATATACAAGGGCGGTGAGGTGAGAGAGGAGAATACCATAAAGCGGAGACTCTGTTTTGGTCGAACGAAGAAACAAACTGGTCTCGCGTCCAGGACCCCGAAATTGATCACGTACTCGGCGCGATTCTGCGTCTCGGTTACTACACAAGACGCCCTCGAATCTTTCTTGCTCTTTCTTCTCCGCCTTGATCCTCTCTTCTGTCTGTTATTATCAGGAATAAAAGTCACCGCTACCATACGCGAGAAGATATTTGTGCGGCGACAATTCCACCAACCAGTCGGCTAATCGAGGCCTATAAGGTCCGCATTTTTGCCACATACGTGTGGTCACACTCCGCTCCAACGAAAAATCATTTCTTTTTCGTCCTCCGGATCAGCTCGTCATGAGACTTGCCACGATCTTTTGCCATACGTGAGCATCTTAATGGCCGAAAAAAAAAAAAACCAATTTCAAATTTATTTGACAACTCCGACAACTTCGATATTAAATTATTATTCTGCCATAACACGAGCCAAAACGCGTCTCGCAGTTCGTTTTTGCGTCTGGGTCACGTGTCTCCCTTCTTCTCTTCATTCCAAAATGAACACGCGGTAAAAAAACGTTCGAACATTTTCAGCGTACACGCGATTGTAATTGGATTTGAAAAAAAAAATAATTCACTTTTGATGATTGAAAAGATTTCCAAACATTCGACGATGAAATTTTCATCATCTTGTCAGCGAACAATATTTCGCGCTTTAATGCACCCACCAGGCAAGTCGTTCCGCGGCTGGAGGTTCGTTCGTACCCTCGCAATACCTTAATCGTTGTAATCATCGCATGGACAAGAGTCCCACTGCTCATTTTGGCACAATCGCCGATGATGAGGTCCATCTCAGCATTGGGCAATGCACGAACGTTCAAGACCGAGACTCTGAAGATATTATCACGTGGAACCATATCCGATGCCCCGTCATTGAAATATGTGCAAATGGAAATATGTTCCGTACCGCGGAAAGGCAAACAAAGAAAGAAGAAAGACTGCGTGGGCTGTCTTTCAGCCGTGTCATGTCGCCCCACTGTGACTTCGTCAAGCGTAGCATGAAGAAAAAGAAGCCGCCGAAACAAAAAGTGAGAAAACAAGCCCCAACGATGTCTCAACTCACGATAATCTTGGCTGCGCTCGAATTGTTTCACGAAAGGGACTCTCAACGACTCGATTTTTTACTTGCATGCTATACGATGCTTTCTATCGTTTTGACCATCAATTCCATCGGATTTCGATGGTATTTTGCTTTTTTAATGCACCAACATGACCATGAAGGGATTTCGGCAAAACTACGAAATTTAAGCAGTGAAAAATGCAGTGGGGAATCAAAACGAATGAACTTTTAGAGCAGCTTAGATAAGTCCGAAGCTCGCTTAATCACCGTCACTCCTCATGCTCCCTCACCCACAATCAAGACACTTTGTACAACAATAAAATCGTATCTTCACTTTCCCATTAGATCGTACACCGACTCTATCTTGTTTCGATTTGCAGGGCTCACCACTGCAATAAGAGCTTCGGCAACGATTTACACACGCAGGTGCGTCAACAAGAGCCATTATAATTTTCCACACTGTTCTCTATTATTTCGTACCCAACGTATTTACACTGGGAAGAAAATATTCTTCTGTGGCTAAATCGTTAAATAATGCGCTACGGAACAAATGAGTAATTACTGTTAAAAACAAATTCATTTATCCGAAAAGGATTTCTCAGTCCATTTGCCATCTGATTCAAAGTCGAGCGCTCCATATTAAATGAATGAATACATGCTTTTTAATTTACTGCATCGACAAATATTTGCGCTAATGAAAATTCTTCATCTTGTGATTCGCTGCAGTCGCGTTAAAAATGCCTACAATTTTTTTAAGGCTAGACACTCGTATCAAGTGCATGGATGTATGGCAAAGCTTATTCCTTAACACGTTCTTGTACGCAGAGAAATACGCAATGTGCCGGGTGACTCAACACGACTGGGCGCAATGTATAGCAAGCTCGTTTAATCGCAAGTTTGCCACGCATCTCGCTCGTATGCCGTTTCACCCTTGTCGTGCGTCTTGTAGTCGCGATCTCTTAACACGTGAACGCTAGACGTTTTTACAAGTAAACTCTTGCTCATCAGTGTTGTATGTGTTGGCGCGCACATGTGCGTTTATATGTGTTTCTGTGTGTGCGTCGATATACTCGGATGTAACGGCAGTGTGTAATTTTACTCCGGGTGTACCGGATCGAAGGTGCAGCTTACGCACTTCGCTCGCAAGGTGAGCACGACCAGCTACATGTGATTTTTTCACATGTTGATATGCTGTTACTAAATACGTAAGAGCGTCGAGTCTTCGCGCGTGATTTGCGAATTCTGTACGGGTCTGGAATTTATTTACACTGACAAACCGAATTTTTACGCTTGAACGAAAAAACAAAAAAACTGTCGCACATTCGGGACCCCACGAGCATTTTGTTGAACTGACAAAAACGTAAAAACTAGATGAAATGAATTGCAGGGAATAGAGAAGGAAAGGGAATAGCTTTTCTGCAACGCGAGTTCTCTCGCTCCGGATTCTTATCTCTCCTCACATTATAATCACCTGCTTATCAATACACGCAGTGAGTTCCGGCATAGACACGAGAGAGTCCGGACAGCCGACGTATGTACGCCTTCGATTTCCGCTCGGGTGACGAAGCAGTTCACATCGAAATGATAAATTCGAGAGTTTGTCCAGAGCGCGAGCTCGTAGAAAGTACGATGAAGATGAACCTTAGCTCGAGCGTGCAACAATTATGTATTCGAGCTTCCCCGAAGGTAGTAAATGAAGAAATATCGAAACGGAATGGTTCCGGAAAAGGGCGTAATTGGTCTCCGGTTTGAAGATCAACATGAATTTCGTTACGCCCTTGTTGTCGCTCAGAGATATATGTACGCGCGTGCCCCACGAAATGTAATATAGAACAGAGATCGCGGATTTGCGCAGGCTGGCGCGCGGCAAGAGCGCGTTGCTCTAATGGGTTTTGTTACTATACGCTCTGTAACTACTCGGCTGATATGTTGAGCGGATAAGCGGACAATTAGAGGAACCTTGCTTCGCCACCGAATCCTTCTTCCTTCTATGTTTATCCTATACATGTTTTCTTTATTGCCGCATGCGTCTTCGGAGCTCGTGTGTGCTCGTACGCGCGTTACATGTGTACATAAGGATTTAAAGCAATTAGTCGTTTACAGCGACGGTTCTTTCGCTGTAATAGCTGATATTCTGTACTTGGAAAAGATTAAAAGGAAAAGAGATATTTCCACGCAAGAGTGCGAACGGTTACGCGCCCAGATATCTAGCATTTACGTGGAATTATAAACAGGCCGTCGATTCCATCGCAGTCGATCGCATGATCTCAAAATTTGTTTTTATTTATTTATTTTTTTTTTTCCCCAGAGCTATTCCACATTTGTAGGCTCTCTATTCAAAGTCGTTAATTAATCCCTTCGTTGATTCTCTCGTAATTGGAATAATTTGCGATTCATGTGTCAACGCGTAATGGAGTCTCGACATTTCCACTCAATATGTTATGCACTTTTTGGATTCCGCAATGAATTTTGCAGTGTGCGATTTACAGAATGGCAACTTTGCATGCAAGATTTTCATTGAAATTCTGATAAATCGGAGCAATCGTTGCTCGGTAATAACAAATTCCGCACAATTAAGAAGCGGCTGTAAAAAAAAAAAGGAAAAAAAGATAGGCCGGTAGATCAGTCAGAACGACTGAATAGTGCATCATTATTTATCGAGACTATAGTAAAGCTACAACGCGAAGCAACTTTTCCAATGTGAGAAAATAAGCGATAATAAATATGAGAATATAAGGGAATGGAGAGACGAGAAGCTGCGGTCGTCGATTGGGGCCTCGAAGTCTAGCTTGAGTAGCAGCAGCGGATCGTGCACATTAATCGAGATTGAAATCGCGGAATTAACTCGTCGCTGTACACGGCTTTACTTCAAGATGCACATATATATTTGATGTAAAGCGGTGAAACGGCGTGGAATTAAGATTCCAACATATTTGATTCGGCCTGTCGATTTTATGGGATTTATACGTAATCGAGATCGCAGCGAAGGAGAATTTGTGGCGAGGATCTTGACAAATTTATCGGTGAAATAAACGAAAGAAACAATCGGATGTTTTCATAAATATCAATCTTAATAAATTGACGTATGAGCAATGCGAAAAAATGAGGAAAAAAGTTGAAATAATAAAAGGTAAAGAATATGGAAAGAGGGAATGAAAAAATTGATTGGCTTTCATCTTGTTTTAATGTTTATAGACTATGTGAATGGTTTCTTGATAAAAGGCCAATATAATGGTTCGCGTGTGGTCACCGAAAGCTTATTAAGCAAGCACATATATATAAAGATATACATAAAAGCTATAGAGAATGGCCATTACCGAGTTTTAACATAATAAATTTATCAGCGTGTTTGAGTGGACCAAAGAAACCGTTGATCGAAAAAAGAGCGAGGAGAGTTGACCTTCGACCCCGCAGCGTGCGCCGCGCCCGAGCTCCGGCCTTTCGCGTATATATTTCGATATATTGACTGCACACACTTACAAACTATAATATACACACATGACTTTCAGCGGAAGAAAAAAAGGAGAAAAATGAGTGAGAGAGAAAGAGATAGGCCGAGCGAGAGCAGGGAGAGAGAGAAGGTCGTTCTCGTGCCGCGGAGATATTTTATTGAAGATAATTACAAGAGCGCTCATAAAATCTCCCCCTACCACATTCTTTCTCTCTTTTCCTCGGATGCGGGACACGCGGCTCTCCGGCTGATATCTTACACGGCGTTACTCACCCTTGTGCACTTGCGCACGCCCTCATCCAATACGAGCAACCATATGAACTTGTTTCTTTGGTGCATATATGCTCACGAATAATAATGATGATAAAAAACATCAACAATCATAATAATATCGATTTTATATCTATAAAGTTGTAATAATAATCATCAACGACTGAGCTCTCAACAATAGTAACAATAATAATTTATCCCAACAGCACATGTCCTGCGCACTGACCAAAGATCATCAAAGATGGAAGCTGCATGATGCACTTCCCACGCCCCGATGCACTTCCTCTTTCTCTCAAGAATTCGCGGCTGCTCAGAGAAAGAGAGAGAGAGAGAGAGAGAGATAGAAAATGATCCGATGGGGGATTGTATTTTCCTGCGTTCCGCGTACATACACATATATATACCTTATTCTCTTGTGTATCTCGTCCGGCGATGAAACCCCGGACTACAAAGCTCCCACCTTCGATCCTTCTGTCGAGATTGTTCCTCAAGATACCGCGCGGTCGTAATGATTTTTTATTTTCCAATCCGGAAACGAAAGACGATGAAAGGTTCGAAAAGAATAAAGCATATGCTGTTTAATATTCTGATTGTAACTCACGCGATTGCTCGCCGGGCCTTGGATTTTCACGAAAGCGAGAATCATCCTAAATCAGCAGATTTCCTAGAATTTGCATGTTCCTCACATTTGGACAGGAAAATTCGTTTTTATTGCGTAAACATCGATCATCAGCGAGGGAAGGTCTTCGTTTGGTGCATCCGGGAAAACAGGTCATTTGTAATCGTTCGTCGCTCTAGCGTTTATTCATTACGATCGCACTGCCGATAAAGGAGTTTCGATTTATTGATTGTTTTTGTTCATCTGGCTTTAGTTTATTAATAAAATGCTATTGTAACGTGTATATGACATCAATACAATAATATTGATGATGAATGATATGGAAATGAAATAAAATGATTTTTCTCTCGCCGCGGCACGTCCCTCGGAGTGAATTTCAAGAAACGCTCATGTATATATAGTTATGGATGTACAGTCACGTGTATATATCTGCTAGTAGTCATCGAGGCTCGCAGTCGCGTGAACCGCGGAGACGGAGAAAAGTACTCGGTCGGAAGATACAGAGATAGGGGGGCGCGAGCGTTACAAGCCGCGGAATGAAAATCGATCGTTCGAGAAGTCCGTGAGGCGCGAGAGAGCATCGAGATGATGCATCGATATCAAAAAGTTGCGGAGTGGCTTTGCCCCGAGCGCGCGCGATCTCGCATTCTCACTCTCGTGAGGTTATGACTGCGAGATGGAACGAGACAGTCCCATTCCAAGCTTTTCTCTATACAACGTGTGAAATCTCATCAACACTAGACACTCAGAAATATATAAGCTGATCCTTCTGGAAACCTTTCATATTTAATTGTCGTACTTGATTCCTTGCAATAACTAGAGGTCATTGCTATAACGTTTTCGAATTTCAAATGCTTGAATTTTTCATATCCTGGCCACTCCGGGAGTTCATAATTTTGGGCAAATTTGATATTTTTTTGAGTCTGAAAAAAAAAAAAAAAAAATAGCTCGTGCTCGGCCGAAAAAAACTCGAGAAATTTCCAGCAGCAATGATTTTATTGTGTGAATATTCTTTAAAAACTAATGCCGAAGACAATGATACGTTCTCCGAGTAAAAAAGTCTCGATCCAATTGTTATTCACGGAATTTCCGATGGAATCTTCTCGCACAAAGTAGTTCATCATGCCAGAAAGCACGCGCAATATTTGCGAAGTAATTTCCGATTGAATTATTTTCCCCCATTCATTCCCAGTCGCGAGGCTCATTGGTTACTGATATACCATTCGCTCTCTACCTTCTCACTTTATTATCACTCTTTCTTCGAGTGTTTTATCCCTGTCTGCCTCTCCCACTCCTCTTTCTCTTTCGTACAGCCATATCCCATTGTGATTGAATGCAGGATGTTTTCGCGTGCCAAAGTTATATGAGAGTTATTGAATATTTGCCTAGCCACTCGGAGGAATAATTATTAAAACAATGGAGATTCGTTAATTTGTTTTTTTTTTTCATTTATTGGCTCGAGTGGACGAGTCGTTCTTATGATGAAAAATATTTCTTAAGCCGACGCCTCCCATTGGAATTTTGGGAGATTGAATAAAAAAAAGTGTGATCCAATGCACAGAAAGTTTAGCGTCCTTTTCATTCTTTTGCAACAGCTCGAAGGGTTGAAAGTTTCATAATCAATTCACTGTGTTCCGAGAATCACGTGGTTTCGCGTCTCTGATGTTTTTTTTGAGGTAACTCTCACCCTCAACAAGTTTGTGGCTCTTTCGACTCGACGAAAATGAATTTATAGTGCACGCATGGAATGGGGGTGGGGTGGAGTGAAAAAATAAGACGTACATGTATACATTGGAGGAGCGATGGATACGTATGTTGAAAATAAGGTGAGACGACGTGTCACCAGGGCGACGAGAAAACGACAAAGTACGACGAGTGCACGATTTTCGAGGCGATATCTCGAATGCAATTTTGGGCTCGCGGGGTGAAGAATAAGGAAGGAGGACCCGTGAGAGACGCTTCGGTAATT
This sequence comes from Campopleginae sp. 14b, assembly GCA_030522525.1. NCBI lineage: Eukaryota > Metazoa > Arthropoda > Insecta > Hymenoptera > Ichneumonidae > Campopleginae sp. 14b. The sequence goes on along the minus strand of JAPYYS010000818.1, from coordinate 12,210 downwards.
AAAGCGAGCATGCATAGCACGGAACCACGGGGCAATTATTAGCGTGTGCAGCAGGGCCGAAATTCGGAAAGATTTTCGTCGGGGTTCCACGTCTCTTCGTGACACGCAAAGGCCTTATTTCTCCTCGCTCCCCCACCTCCTCACTCTCGCATCAATCCCTTTTCGTCTGTTCACCTTCGACCGGTAACTTTTGCTCGTTCGAGCTTTCTGTTTCTCCTTTAATTTCACACATGGACACACACACACACACACACATATGCGTCTCTTGTCACAGGAAATACACACGAACCGAGATAACCGATCAAAAATAATGAACTCGAATGAAACAATAAAATTATCCGAATCCATTTCAATGAGAAAGAATCAAGCCGACTGGGCAATCGTTTCAAGTTTTATTTTTTTATCACGACATTCTGAATCATCATTCATTTATAACAATGCAAGCAAGGCAAAGCAGCAGAGGATTCGATGTCCTTCGAAAAGTTAATCGGTATTACAAAAGTCGTTGGAACGATTTTCCAAAAGGGCAGGAATAATTGCCTGCAATTTTGGAGTTTTAAGGAATTTTGAGTCAAATGATAGAATTAAAAGATCCTTGCGCAGCCTGTGAATAATAATCACATGCTCTGTCGTCGCTAATTAACCGTATCGAATTGATATTCAGTGAATTTTTCGAAGGAACAAAATTATTTATGAAAAAATGAAATAAAATAAAGAAACGCACGGTTTTGATATGCCCTGGTGCTGCTGCTAGGTCCAGTGGCCCCGGGTAATTGACGGTGATTCCATGTCAAGAAGATCAGCGATGTATACGTCGAAACACGAACACATTAGGCTCGCATGAAAATATCTCGTTACCGTGAAATTAATCGTTAAATTATAGGACCGGAGCAGGTGCATGTGCGAGCAGTAGGCCCTTTAGCGACCTATAAAGACGCGACTAATTGGAAATATTAGGAGAATAAATTATTATTTCTCAATACACAATTTTGCAGCGTATAAACGTTGCACATGGCATTATATACATTTATCGAATTAATTGACTTTTAAAACACCATCGAGTGCTAAATAATCATACGTTTATCACAATGTAATTCCACGAGTTTGTCCCTTTTTTTCAACGCATAACACTTCACCTGCCGCGCGCTCACTTTGCACTCGCAGATTTTTCGAGGCACGTGTACATTCCGGAGAAGCGAGTGAATCCAATTTGTTGGAAAGCTCGTGGAAAAAAATAATAATAATAAAAAAGTTTTAAAAACCTGCTTTTGTAACGACGTGAGTTTTACGAACCGATGAGTGTCTGAGACTAAACTGAAAGACGACTCAGCCGAAGGACCGGACGATGTGTGAGAACTTTCGAGGACCTCTTCGGGTTTTTTTTTTTCTTACGTGCATTCATTCGCCTGTTTGTTCGGTGAATATAATTCGAGAGCAACGATTAATGATGGGGTTCGTTCATGTTTTTCTAACCCTTTGATTTCATGTCTGTGAGGATTTGCTTCCACGGCCATATTCGGGCTCATATACATATATACCTGTGCGAAGGGGTTCGAGGGGCTACACACGTTCGAGAGGTGGATGGAAAAAGGGGCACGCCTTCTAAAACCGCACCCCTCGCGACGCACAGGGCTAATGCTTCGCTATATTCAACCCTTACTCGACACGTAGGAATATCGCCATTTCTCCAACGCTCGGACGAAATAAGCGCTCCGTGGGCTGTAATTTTCGAAGAACTCTGCTGTCACATCGTAATTCCGACTTGTCGTCGATCCAGAATTTAAAAAAAAAGAGGAAATAAACTATTCAAAGAATCGTACGAGGTTCGAACGAAATTCATGATTTTGAGATTTAATCATGCGCACAACACGATAAAATTTCTTTTTCATAAACTAACATCCGCAGTAAACCCCGGGATCGAAATTGATACCCGGAAAAAGGCAAAGGTTCGTCAATATTGTACCGACAGCATTTTTCACTCGTAATTATTCTTCTTCCGGAATCCGGTGCTCTGAGTTCGGCGAAATTTTCATTTAAATTCATTAAAAATTTCACGTATGCGTATGAATTTGCATTGCTTTGTGGATACTGTCGAATTTGTTCGGACGAATTCCATGGTCGATTTTATATTTCCAGAGAAGGAAGAGGACTCTCACAAATTCATATGGAAACGCTCTTCGCCCATTTTATTCTCGCCACAACGTTAATTTTTTTATTGCAATTAACTTCGTGTAATCGATTGTCAACAAGAACGAAACTATACCAATGCACGATTTGCCAGTGTGTAAAAAAAAACTTTTACAAAATTTTTCGAACGTGGATCCAAAATGTTTGGCTCAACTTTTCATTTTAGGATCATCGATCGTCTTTTTTGTCATTCCCTGATCCACCAATTTCCAATGATCATTTTTGGAACAAACCAACATGATTGATCTGTCCTGAATTTGAGAATCGTGGCTTCGTAATTGTGAACGCGATTGAAGAGCTATATGGCTACTTTCCATGGAATACCTCGTACATAATGAATACATAGGAACGAATGCGGAGATATTTTTTGCCAATATGGCCATGGCGAAGCGTTTACGCATTCAAATTCCACAATAAACCCGTGGCGATATTTGGTTCCTCCACATCGATGCTATTAGGGGTTGGAGCATTGTTACGTTGGTCTGTACTGCAGATTGTCGGGTGACTCATTATTTTCGCTTTCGTTCTCGATATCCCGATGCCACCCCAAAAATCGAAATACCTCGAACGATAACTATGTGTGCAGATGAAGTAATCGTCTATTTTCATTGGTTGCACGAGCCTCTGGACACTGAAAACCGAAAATTCGTTGAACAAGCTCGATATTTTCTTGCCTACGGTGAACCCGATTCGTTTTTATCACAAAAATGTAATTTAAATTGATAATCCTCGTGGAATCCGATCCATCGAAAAATCCGTTTCCTTTTTTGGAACACCCTTTAATTTTTAGGCTTCATTTTCGCCAAAATTCGATTTTTATTTGCAACGCTTGGAGAAACTGACAAATCTGTGGAAAAAAATTTCGTTCAATTTTCGATTGGACGTAAAAGCCACAGAAAGGCATTTTGTATTGTTATTTTGATGAAACGTCGTGGAGCTCTTGTTCGGAGGAGCAAAAAAAGTCGAAGAATGAGACCGAATACACTCCCTCGAGGATGAATGTTTCTAGCTCTCCAAGGAAAGCACCCCCCGCCCTTAATTTCGTCTTCTTCTTCTTCTTTATTAGAGCGAGTAGGAAGCGAGGCTTGATAATTGATTGGCAAAAATGTGGATGAGTGAATAACTGAGAGATTGAAATTTAAGGGGGTGAATTCCAATAATAAATCACTAGGTATAGCAGCTCGAGAGAATAAATGAACATATTCCGAGCTGCTTATGTATACATTTTCTCCAACACATTTCCCGAGGAATCGATAAGCAGCTGACTGAAATTTCATCTTCCAAGCGAATGCAGTGATCAAACGAATGAAATCGTTAATATTAATCGATATAATCGAATTACGTAAGCTCTTCATATTGGACGACGATTAATAAACAATAAAATATGTGACGAATTGCGAATTTCTACTATTCTCGATTAACCAGTCACAGCCGGAAGTTGATTATTATCGATTTAAAATGATAAAGTAGAATTTGCGGTTATCGATGATATAAATGATGATGATGATCGTAACTCAATCATTCGAGTCATCGACATCAGGCTCAAATATATAGAAATATCTAGAGCGATGCAGTTTAGTGAATCGATTGGGCAACGAGTGTGTAATGAGGTCGAAAAATGAAATTATCGGGATCCCTTTATGTTGGTGATGTGTGGGCTCGAGTGGGACTTCAAAAGGTTTCGATTGCCGGGTAACCACAGCCGGAATTGACAATTGACAGAATTCATATCACACAGATATGTATGTTAATGTATACACATATAACATAGTAGCGAATTTAACTTTGGGGTTGTAGGGTTGATGGTGCGGTGTGAGTGTAACGTTCTCTGTGATATGCTAGTGATACGTGTACGCATTTGCAAGCGTGTATGATATTTATCGCCCCCGGGCACGCCAGAGAACGATGAATCGCGCGAGTTCCTACCCTCGTGCATTCACTACCGGAGAAATAAAATGAAAAAATGAAATAATCCACGCGAAGGGTGTACGTTGCCACGATCAGCAAAGCCATTCGTTAAGCCCTTCTGCTTTTTTCTTCACTCTCGTTCGGCTAGAGAGAGACGGAGAAAGATTTTTTTGCCCACTCGATCTTCCATATTCAACTCTCACCTTTTTACATGGATAAAGAGATTTTATACCACGGCACACGACGTTGTATTTTTAATTTATGAGATAATAACGGATATTCGATGTGTAAAACGCCTTACCGGCTAGCCGGTTACGCAAACCTCGCATACGCAGTTAAAACAAAAATTCTCTTCGTAATTTAATAACTTGATTGTTCACCGTAAGTCTCGTGGATTTTTTTCTTCCAATTGTTTAAACCCACGCCGACCTTAAAGCCTCGTGGACGCATTCGAAATAAGCAGGATCCATGTCGACGATAACAATCTGCCACATGGACAGAAGACACATGCGATTATAATTATCCAATGTAATGACCGAGCCTATGTCATCCGCATAGCCCGCCAGTAACACGACATCCGGACTTCATTTTGTGTACACATGTGTATGCCCATACACTTCTTTTTTCGATCAAACTTTTGATTCGCGTGTCCTCAATTATTTATGTGGGAATAAGACACGAGGAATCTTATTATTTTCATCCGGGCAAAAATGTACAACATTTTTATCCTGCAGGACACAAACGATAAGTTTCCAAGAATAAATTAATTTATTGCTCAAATTATATGAATTCAGAAATAACGCTTTTACTGACGTTTTCTTCATTTTTTTACGAATTCAAGCGAAGCGAATTTTTCAGGGACACCGCGCGCGGAAATTGTTTAAAGGAGAAAGATCCGCGAATGCTGGTTTTCCTGATGGCACATGCGATGGCTCGACGGCAAGGACGGAATCCGATTATTCTGAGCCAATTTGGGCAGCGACAAAATTTAAATCGCAAAGCGCGAGACTCGTATTATTCATAACACATATTTGTGTCATACATACGTGATGTGACGCTTTATAAAATGAACGGACATCGGGGAATCGAATGTCCTTGTCCCGGACGATGGAGCAAAGTGGATGAAGGATAATACGTGGTAAAACGAGTTCGAGGGTGAATTCGGAATTAAGGGCAGTGCAAAGTTCTGAGCGAAGTGTCCGGAAAGCGAACGAAATTGAGGGGAGGGGCTGCAAGGCAAGGGGCAACTCTCGCTTGTAGGTAATTTCATTTTTCACTTATGGTGACGTCGATTGCTCGTGGTTAACTGTTCCACCTCCGGACGTGTCTTTTCTCCGTCGTGTAATAAACGGGAGTGACAATGTACAACGAGTTTGTCCGACGTTACAGACTAATTTCTCGCAAAAAAAATTATGAGGAGGGTCAGAAAAAGGAGATCCGTCCACATTTTGATTGGCACAGGTGAAGCTGATCGTCCCATGAAAAAAAAAAAAAACGAAAAAAAAAAAACAAAAATATCGATGTGGTTGAAAATCAGAATCCACATAACTTTCCATTTCCATCCACCGAAAAAAATCAATCAATTAACCATGGGTGCTATTTTTCAAGCCACAAACATACGAGCCCGCGCCTCCAACGCGAACACCATCGGTCAAGCCATGACCAAAGTATACTGCGTGAAGGGAAGAGCGTGGAAACGAATTTTTTGTAAAGAAAAAAAAAACCGAAAACTACGCGCATCGTGTGAGAAGCCCCTTAAGGTAAATCAGATTCGTCCCCCATCGTGCTATTGTCCAGTAGAATCGTAGCGATTCAAGTAGCAAAAAAAAAACATCCCTCCTACTGGGAATCCTGTAGCATCCCGCGCGGTCTGAGTAAAAAACGAGCGTGACACTTGTCGCCCGATTTAATCGCCTCGTTAAATTCCCCTTGAGCTTTATCAACATTCGTAAAGACCCTTTGATTGTGGGATTCACAGCCGCATTTGCAATGCCACATTATATACTCCGAAGCGTCTCAGGCATCCATATAACTTCTTCGGCATCGCGTTATTATTGTTATTACTAATCTCATTAGGCAGAACGAAAATTCCAACGAACGAGATTAAATCTCGTGTGAATATCAAAGATTAAGAAGGACGTGTATAATATTTTACCTTCCGTTTTGTTACGTGACTCCGGACTTGGTTTTGGTCACACTTTAAAGCGCTGACGCATTTGTTCACCGTAAACCGAATATTTATAGATAACTCGAAAAATAAATCAAATATTTGAGGTAATTTGGTAAATTGTTCAAAATTGTCTAAGGATTGCGAGTAATTACGAGTACCTGGGGATACGAGATTAGTTAAGTTCGTAGAAGGGTTGTTCCTGTTGTCACGAATGTTAGAGGTAACACCCCCGCCCATCACATATTGCTTCCTGTTTTTTTACACGCTTCGGTAGCTCGTCAACTCGAATTAAAAAATGGTATGCAGCACGCGACGAGGTTCTCAAAGTCCCATAACGCAGTGCTCTTTCTCCAGTTTTCCTGCTCATTATGTATTTTAACCGAGGTTATTCCTGTTCTGCTGGCACCGCTTTAGCACATTGCACTTGCCGGACGATAAACCGATCGTAAAATCGCGACCCGAATCTGTCCTCCGTCTCGCAGTCCCGAGTTTCGTATTCAACAACTCGGAATAAGAAAAAACGCTTTTTTTCTCTTTCCCTTATTCTCATTTCCGTTATGCATGACTTTCCTTCGTGCAATCTCCTGCTCGGAGTCGAGAATTGCACGAAATTGCAACGGAAGTGTATTTTGCATACGAACTTGTCTTTTCCTTCAATTGTTTCGAAAAAAAAAACACGTCGTCGTTCACACTAAACCGGAAACGAGTCCTTGAATCAGTGACGTTGCTACACAAAACATAGAACCTGCAGGTTATTTTTATCTATCACAGAAAGGTGAGAAAATATTTCAGCCTTTCGAGCGGCGCGTACAATAAAACGAAAAAGTGTATTTATTGCTAAAAAAGAAAGTTCTCGTATCACTAACTAAAATCCAGTTTTGCAATGCGCGGAAGATGGTGACGTCTCGGAATGAATAAATATGCAAACGCTTCTTGACATCCAGTAAAACGAGAAACGCTTTTCCGCCTCTTTTTACAATCCATTTACGTTTTATTCATTTTTTTTTACGTACTCGAGTCCTTTACTTAACGAGCGATATGTATCTGAGAAACCGAATAAGTAAGAGAAAGAGAGAGAGGAAAAGAAGCACGAGAAAGTGAGACAGCATAGAGTGAGAGCGTCACCGGAACGTGCGAGAGTTTATTTGCGGGACGAGCAATGAATTGAAACGCCACATTGGCGTTGGTTAATTAATTGGAGCCAAGTGGAGATCCGAAGGAGGAATCGAATTAGACCAGAATATTCTGTGGAGCTACGATAAACCCGGATAAATTAATTAACGCTGGCGGATTGGTGGCTTTAGGCCCGTATACTCCTATACAACACAAAGTACTTGGATATATACATTATACACTCTTATGCTCACACTCTGGTGCGCTCACACATTCATCCACATATATAAATGCATCGATACATGTGAACATGCATAACTTCGTGTATATACAACTTTGATATAAAGCGATGAGAGCAGCATATATCGTATGGCTACCTTGGAATTCCGATCTCTGCGAAGCTTTAGACAGCAAAGCTCTCGTCGTGAATTATATTTATCGATACAAATACGTATGGGAGCGTAATATGTGCTCGAGAAAACTCGTGAACGAATAAAAATGTCGTCGTACGATTCTTGATAATTGTACGTTGACCTGTGACAAGCGCGCTGTACGAAGACTCGATATTGCGTCGATTTTGCTGTATATATACTAGCGCGCGCGAACCTCTATTGAAAACGTTGCGAAATCGTGGAAAGATCGCGCTCTTTACGTGTTAATCGACAAGTCTCGTGTCTCGTTCGATCTGTATGTATGTCGATGCGATTTATTTATATATAGGAGAATGAGTCAGCGGCGTGCTGGTTAAATTACCTGGACATAAAGTATCGCGGATAATAATCCATCGGTATAAACATTTCAAATATAGAAGTTCATCGAACATGTGTATCAGTGGATTTACATTTTTTTCTCAAGACTCGTTTATTCGCACCATTTACCTGGCATCAGAATTCTCAAATTTAATTTCGTCCAACTCGATCAGATTATGAACGTTTCATAAATGTTTTTTTTTGTGGTAAAATTTTTTTTTTCTCCATGCAACTTGTCGTGGCTGCGCAGCAGTTAGCGCGCAATATTTTCATGAAAAAATGAAGAAGAACATCAAAGAGTATACGCCGCGGTCCTTTTATCGTCATTGGTCACCGAATGTGCCGAAAAATTTCAGAAGCTTTCGGCAAATGGACCGTCGAAATTCTTTTGAAAGGAGGATAAAAAAACGGCTCGGGAAAAAGTGCAATTTACTCGTTTCATTTTTCCAGATGAAGAGGCGGCAATATCTAATGCCATGAGACACTAGGACGCCTCGATGAGAATCCTCTCGAGTCTCGTTTTCTTTCTCGCCGCCATAAAAACGCGCACCTTCGGCAGAGCTCTTATACACCCGCAAGTCTTTCATTTTTCGCCGGCCTTTTCCACCTCTCGTGGACCCTGACCGACAGGTTTTCTTGCATCGGTCAAAAGAAATAGAGAAAAGCTAAGCAAGAGAGATGACAAAAAAAAAAAAAAAAAAAAAAAAAAAAAAAAAAAAAAAAAAAAAAAAAAAAAAAAAAAAAAAAAAAAAAAAACAGAGAGCACAAGATCGCGCTTAACTCGCGTAGACATGCTGCTCGTTCGCTCATTCTGGCACGTAACTTTTATTGCTTTTCCACTATATTTTAACGACACCACTAAACACCGTTCCTCCTGTGCGAAAGAGTGTGCCCACTGTTATGGGGTGTTTAGGGGACAGCCGAACAGCGAGCTTTTCTCGCTCCGAAACATATACATCGACATTTCCTTTCGACGTGAAATTCTCTACGAAGATTATTTCGCAGGGACGGGATCGCAAGTTATGAAGAATGGTTAAAAAAAGGGGAAAAAAAATGTTTTGACTGTTTGCCAAAAAGCAAAAGGTATCCGGGGATTGTCTTTAGTGCCGCTGCATTTTTTCCTCATTTCAATTTCTTCGTGTAAGCGCAAAGATGGAGAAAAAATCGTTTTGGAAGATGAAAATCGATGCAGGTGGGTTACAACGGAGGATCAAAGGTTCTTGATCGGAGGAATGATCTGACGAATAAGCGAAGGAAAAGGCAGAGGGGTGAGTTTAGTTTTAGAGCTGTGCAATTGTGCACAGTCATGGTTCTTTTGTCGGTTTCGCTCCTCCTACCCTCGCGTAACATTTGTCTATTATCTGCGTCCCGTTATGTCTCTCTTGCTCTCTCTCTCTCTTTGCTTCTTTCTCAGTTAATATATATTTTCGGTTAGTCAGTGTATTCAAGTTCCTGGGCCATATGAAATGGTGGGTTGACAGTTGACACAACTTTGACATTGCAGAACCGCGTTGCTCCATTGTGCGAAATCGCGCGAGCGTGTTGCGCTGCTTGGCATTGTTGGGGTGTCGGGACGCCACCGCGAGTTGTTATGTCCACAGATATATCGTAGCGAGTATTTCGAGCTCCATTTCTCGTTTCAACCCCCGCGGTTCAACAATCGCTTGTTTTTCCTAGAGCGAGAGAGCCACCGAGGGAGAGAGAGAGAGAGAGAGAGGGAGAGAGAGAGAGAGAGAGAGAGAGACCGAAAAGAGGACAAAGAGGAAGAGAGACACTCGCGACACGCAGGAATGAATTATTTAGTGACATGCCGAGCGTATGCACCGCTCTGAAAAAGACGAACGGGCGGACGTGCCGAGGCCAGTGAGACTTTTAGACCCCAACGTACATTTATTTCTACCTCCACCACCACGTACAGGGTGTATAAAAATTATTTTTAAATCCAAGTACAACCATAGCTGAGGTTATTTCTGCTCGAACCATTCCTCCAAAGATGCTTCCTTTTCTCGAAGATGTGCAGTCTGTCCAATCTCTTACGATTACACAATTTTCTGTAGCGTGTGTTACAGAAAATTGATTATTCGGTTCGATTTACACTTCGGATGCTAAAAACTCGTCATTTCTAAAAAAAAAATTACTCGCCACCTTTTTTCACACCCTATAACGACGTTTCCAGCGGAAATGATGAATATTTCGCTTCGAACTTGTTAAAATTCGCTGGTCGAACACACGATGCGTGGGAATTTCCGCACAGGCATATCAAAATATAGAACAATACGAACAAGTATATAACAAAAAGTTTATCTATAAAAACAAAGTGGTGCGAGTGTGTTGATATTCGTGATCGTTAACCACGTATAGTGAATTTTTTATTCCGCTCAAACAACGAAAAAGAAACTCAGAAACCGTGCCAGGCGTCAAAGCGAAAAATAAATCGACATTCGTAGTTTTACTCAAAAGCATTCGTGTTTCACTCAAAATTCAAAAGAACGTGAAATTTGTCGTGCAACACGAACTGGGCGACGAAAACACGAGGGAATCGGGAAAAAAACGTTTCGGGGATGTTTTTTCTGGTCAGCTGTGTATCTCCAAGAAATCGGAATACATTGCCGGTGGTTTGAGTGACTAGGAAGTAGTTAACATTTCATATGAGCAGCAGGTCGGTAATGGCTCCTAATTCACAACGTAGTGTGTAATGTAATCCATTTATATGTGCTGTTTATTCAAAGCGGTAACGGCGACATGGACCGCACGCATTCTAAGAGCAAAGGAGAGAGAGAGAGAGAGAGAGAGAGAGAGAGAGAGAGAGAGGGGAAACACGAGATAAAGAGGAAAATGTAAGCGGCTGATCGTATATATCTTTAGACTCGTTTGATAATGCATTAACGCCGGTGGATAGGTAATATTAGCATAGCATACGCCCATCGCATTTGAATTGAGAGGCAGTGGTGGCGACGTCGACGGCGGCGACGTTGGGGAATCGCGGCAAAAGCAAAACCGCACCAGCAGCCCCTGACATTGGTGGTTACATGCAATACATATATATCTATTCATATAAGCATCAGGAGCGACGAGAAGGCGTCCCAGCGTCTCTTTGTCATGCTAATATCCAGCATCCATCTACAGCAGTCTCACGAACGAGAGATGACTCTGCACGGTTCAAGCTCTCCTCTCATCGAGCAGAGACGAGAATGTGTAAGTGGCGCTCCCTTGCTTTCTCTATACGATAAAATCCCTTGGTGTCTGTATTCCTTCTGGACCAAAATCGTACGAGACTTTCCTTCTCATAAATTTTCTACAGAATCGAGGAAAAATCCTCGGTCCATCTTTTGCCAGTCGCGCGGTCTCCGGCGCTCGAGAAAAATTGTAAAAAAAAATTTTCGCTCGATTTTGATCAAACTACGGACGGGGAACGTCGCAACCGAGATCCACAACTAAATTTGATAGAGTCTAAATAATAATAAAAAATCATTTACAATTACCACCGTTGGTCAAGTCGGTCAAGATACAATTTTTATTCTACGATCTTTTCCGTTTAATGAAATTTTATCGTCTCTTTAATTGATTTCGAGCTCAATTATCGTTGATCGTTGTGTTGAAGAATATCGCGTAAAGTGCACTCTACGATAATCGTAAATTTACACGTTATATTGCAACCCGTGCGATGAGGAGGAAAACGGTTAATTAAAAGCCATTCTCCGTGCGATCTTGGGCATCGAACAGACTCGGAGGATTAAATATAATTTATCGCAGCGATGATCGTACTCGAGAGTACGATAAACGCGATGGAAGGAGAAAAAATAATCGAGAATCCTATGTGACTTTGAGGAGAGACACGAGATCCATGAAACGTCGTGTCTACGTCCCTCGCCATTATATTTGTAAGTGAGAATTCGTATACTTCTTGGAATTTTATTCCAGAGCTTGAGAATCACGTTTAATAACCACTCCAATGCGAAACAACAACGAGAGATTGTATTTCGAGCCTCTTCCTCGAGATCAACTGGTAGTGCCCCTACTCCATACCGATGTCGCCACATTCTTCATAGTTATACTATTCAATCCAAAAAGTCGGCCCTACGC